>BGPR01002005.1:0-22574 GCA_013235015.1 Araneus ventricosus
ATTTTCTTATAATTTGACGGACCTCAGCCAAGCATATTGTGAAGAAACTACCTAGAAATAACATTCTGTCAAAATATATAAAATTGCCTATTGAATCTTGGTAACTTTTAATGCACTATATTTACACACAATTGAACATTTAGTGAAGTGTAGTAATATGTATATATAAAACGTTTTTCAAGGAAAATATTGTAGAGAAAGAAAGTTTCAATGTACATTTGAGTTGGAAATGAATTTGTTTTTACTGCTTTACGTATGATTGGTTACACGAAAAACTATAATCTTTTGTTTGATATGGAATTTTCAAATGCCATTTAAATTGGTTTAAATAGCTTTTTATCGTATTTACTAGTTATAAATTAGAGTTCATAGTTTATTTTGTATTCTATCTTGTTTTTCAATGAATGCCAAATTCGGGGTGTGTTACACAATTGGGGTGCTCACTCGCGCACATCCAATTCATACGCGTCATCGCTGTAAAAGTCTTTAAGAAAGATATTCTCGCTATAGGAAAAGTATCGCTATATTCCTTTTATTTGATGATAAGACCGTTCATACTTTAAATGAGTTCATGAGTACAAATTCTTTACTTTGGTTTTTTGGCAAAATGTACAAATTTGAATGTGTATTTTGCTGTCCTCTTCTTCACTTCAAAGTTGAATTTTCTTTGCAATAGTTTTCGTACAACTTCTCTACGAAGCATTCATCATATAAATCGGACAGTGTTAACTGACTAGGTTCTTACATCATTCAGTGCAGTGAGTATTATTTTAATGCTGACATTTTTATCATTCTAGATTTGTACTCAAGAATATCATCACAAGTCCTACATCATAATTATACCGTTAATAAATGAACATTAGGCGTAATAAATAATTTTTGGAATCATGTGATATGGTGAAGTGCTTGAATTTAATAACAAATTTCATGGTGTCATCTAATTATAGTCTTATCTGACCAGGCAAGCATCTTTTGATTTAATCATAGCGGAAGATTATGAATTAGGATGTTGTTTGTATGGGCTCGGTCTTAAAGGCTAATTAATCCCTTTAAGACCGAGCCCTACGATCGTGCGGGTTAGACATTACCTTATATTTCTGTTTCCTGTTTAGCTGTGTGAAGTAAATACCGGAAGAAATTATTTGTCTTGTGTAAGGAATCTTTAAAGATATATTTTTCTCATTAGATGGCAGATTCCATCCATTTTTGAGTTGCAGTCGGCGTTAAATCCATGGGTTAAAAAAAGTGTGTGGTCTTAAAGTGATAAAAGTGACCTTAAAATACAACAATTTATTGCCCTTGCTGTTGTTTATTTCAGTGAAAGAGAATTGCGAAGTAAGTTTTGTACTTACTTCTTTGAGCAAAAAATAGTTGCATTATCATATTACGCTTGGTAAAATGAAATGCATTTAGCTTTAAAAATGCTTATGAAATATGGAAAGACGATGGAGGTGGAAAAATTTTCATTTCTTTTTGAGTGAGTTTTGTGCAAACATAAAGAAAAATATTATTGCGAGTCTCCACTAAAGACAGCAAGACATGTGTGAAGAACGTAGTCTTTCAGGTGTTCATAGAAACATTATCTTCAAAAAGATTTATTTATCTTATCTGAACATTCAGATCATCATTTATAATAATCCAAGATATATTTTTCATTAATTATTGACTATGGGATTTTTAAATTTTTCAAGAATTCATTTTCTTTCAAAGTGGGTTGTGTTTTTAATTTCTCGGAAAGAAATATTGAATAACTTGGTTTAAAAATGCATACCTAACTAACTAACGCTACGGCCTGGTCCCGCTCCTAAGATCATGGCCGTCACTTAACGGTTTGGACGGATAGTCGTAGACGGGTGATATCAACACCCGCTCTTGGCGCCACGGCCCCTCACTAGAAGATGAAGCAAAAAACTACCATCACCCAACGTGGGGCTGTACCCCACGACCCCTAGATTAAGAATCTCGTGCTCTACCGACTGAGCCGGGCACTGCAAATATACAGAGTGCTGCCCAATTCTACCGACAAATTCAGAGGGGGTGATAGTAGGCATCAAGAGGATGAAAAATCACCATTGGAACATAGGGCCCTAAACGGCGTTTAGACGGAGAAAATCGCAAGAATAGACGAATTCGGCAACACCATCTACAAACATCGGTAGCAATATCGGTATACTACCGATCGGCACAAGTCAATCTGTGTTTTCTGGTGCCCTTTTTAGTTTTTCTTGAATATCTCAAAAACTCTTCAGTTTTCACACTACATGTTTATAACAAATTAAAGAACGTAAAATTCCTTACAATTTCATGTTTTTATTTTGCTTCAAGTTTTAATATTTTTGAAGATAATGGCTCTGAACTAATTTCTCAATTTTAATAATTTACGACCCCCTGGATCACCAAACCGGAGTGTTAACTACCTCAAAAATCTTTTAAAAATGCGCTTTTATTTAAAAATAAATTCTTAGTTAAAACATTATTTGTTTTTAAAATTTATTTTTAACTGTTTCCAACAATTCTTGGACACCCTGTATTTTTGCGGTTTTCACCGACTAAACGTCGTTTGGGACCCTATGTTCTATGGTGATTTTTCATCCTCTTGATGCCTACTATCACCCCTTTGAATTTGTCGGTCGAATTCGGCAACACTCTGTGTACCGACTAGCATTAATCTCTAACAGCCAACAATGGACATTTTTTTCTATTTCTAAATAATATTTCCTCCGTCCAACTTTAGTTATCTGATTTTCTGTTTTTCTTCAAATTCAGACGACTTCAACTTCACTTTCTTCAAACGGACAAAGTCAAATTTCGGAGAATGCCTTAAGCTACGTGTGTGCAATCGGCTCACTTCCTAACAATAAATGCCAAATTAGGGAGACATATTCTATAAGTTTTCCCCTTTGACGAACAAGTTTATTTACAGACACAACAATTTTTTATGTTGCGTAAAACTCAATTAAAGCATTAATTTTTAGTTATTTAAGTACTGTTCTTGTGAGCTAAGGTAGAAGCAAACAAAATTTAATGCAAATTGATTCAGAAAATATAAACCATAAGGCAAAAGGTAGTTTTGAAGGAAACGCTCAACTAAACATCCTTCAGGAATTAAAAGTTAAAGACTCGACCTACCGCCAGTGAATGTAATTATTAGACTTAACATGCATTAAAAATTAAGAAAAAACTTTATATGCATAAATAAGGATTGTTCGGGTTTTTGAAAAATCTGACTTCTAATTTTGAGCAAGAAAAAAAGGCAAACCGAGCAACTAAGTTGGTTGGAGGGTGTATTTGATATTTGGGGTGTATTATGTATTGGATAAGGCAAGCATTGACCTGGAGCTTCCATTAGTAGATCCATCTCCTCTGCGTACGAGTTGATACCATCGAGCCATTAGGATTCCCCTTAACTCAGAATGTTAATCCGTTGGCTCTGTAAACTAGCATCAGTCCCTTGTCCTATTGTATCACAACATGTGTGGTGTATAGGTTTATTGCTAATCAGGGAGAACAGAGAAGCTCACAAGCGGTCTAAGGAATCCAGATGTCTTTTCTTGAAAAAGGGATAAAATACTTTCTGGTTTATCCACAAAAATTCTCAACTTAAGATCTTGAATTTTGCCTGACCATAATATAATGACTGAAATAATTTCTTACTGTCGACAATCTCTCTCCTTTACCTTCGGTGGGTGCAAGTCATCTGTGAGATTAAAAGTTGAATTTTTGCTTAGGCTTAAGGAAAAGCTTATCAAGCAGAACTAGTCGGTGATACAAAGCTATATTTGCGTTTTAAAATAACTTTTTTTGTACTTTCTTGCAATTTCAGCTAACAAAATGTCCAGAAATTCAGGGAAAGTTGATGTTTGTTTTCCCGTAAGGTTTCTTAGTAATGGCAAATGTTGTCGATGAGAGCCTGAAATAATGCGACATTTTTGAAACATTATATTGGAAATAATGATCAATGAATTGAATTAGGTGTTGTGGCACAGGTATACGAACTTTTATAGGTTTATAAAAAGAAATATTGAAAAACAGTTGGGAAATCGAAAATATAAAGGTACTTGCGTGTGCTCAACTCATATGCGAGATTAACGTGCCCCTCACGTACAACAAAAGAGCACTAGAGAAAAAACGCCACGACACCCTAGTGTGAGTGATAGGGAGCCAGGACGTTACTAGAGGTACCACACCTTTCTCAGCAGAACCTGTACTTAGGCTCCAAAATTTCAGCTGTTTATCAGGAATTTATTAATGTTACTGGTCAACTATAAATGCTTCGGTCAATTATTTTACCTAATTATCAAGGAGCTCTTTATTTTTAAAGAGATGAATGAACTACTCATGTTTTCTTTATTTAATTACAAATAAATTATTTTTGGTTTTTATTTAACACACTTAAATAAATTTACACTTAACTTTATATAACACAATAAAATTAATTTTTTAATACACTTAAATAACTTTTTGGTTTTTATTTAACTCATAATATATACCATTCATTAGTAGAATAAATTTTGTGCATGTCTGAAATTTCTCGAGATTTCAAAGGAATCAAAACTTGAACACAACGGTTACACGTAACTTAATAACTATTTTAACTCCGCAATTGGCAGAAAGATCTTAACTTCAAATCCCACGATTATTTTTGGAACTACATGAGATTTATCAGTATCGTGTACTTATACTTTGCGAAGAAACTATATATTTAACAAAAGTTTTTCGGTACTGTACAAATGGTATTGTTTAAGAGTTCAGACACAATTATAATCTATATCACAAAAATATGAAAAGGAATTAGGATAGTTTAAAAAAATCGACATCAGCAATATTTCTAAACTCCACATGATAATCTCTGATGTTTATAAGAAAAATTTAATGATTAAATTACCGATTGAAAGCACCATCAACAGATTGAAAGCACCATCAACATTTTATCATTTTAGGTATTCAGATAATTGAAATACCCTTTTGATCGACAAACAGTTAAGTCTAATTGACCAATTATTTGCAACAGTTGATGCCATAATTCAGCAATAAGTGCTGTGGTTTATATCAGTTTGAAGAGATCTTCAAGAGTTTCCGATTACTGATACTCATTTTATGGAATGACCCGATAATACTCTAGGGCTAGAATTCCCTTGCAAAATTCATCGGGGGAATATTTAGATTAAGCAGAGTTAAAGTGTTATAAATGACCTAGTGAACCTCATCCAGAAAATTTTCTTCAATCAATGTGTCACATGTGCAGAATAATGGTTCTAATAGATTGAACTTTAAATGATTGGTAAAATCTGGTACTGAACTGTATCTACACTTCATCAAAGAAGAACTGAAAGAATTTAGCCATCAGGTTTCATGCCAATTTCAATCATCTTTCCTTGTGATCATTAACAAAAGCATAAACCAAATACACACAGACAACTAAGAATTTTTATAGATTTCGAATCTCAACAGAATAAAAGTGAAAGTTAATATATTATAAGAAAAGCCGAGAGGATATATAAAAAACAGATGGTTCAAACAAGGATGGAGAAATAGCCTGTCAGATATCTGAGATTTAAACGCGTATGTTATTATCATTTAGAATTACTCAAACTGTTAAACATAAAAATACAATAACTTGAGAAACATCACTTATAGTTGACCACGACCTTTCCTCAAGTCTCTAGTTAATTGAAAAAGTTAAAATTAATAAAATTTAGCAATTAGTTATTTTTTATAATAAGTGATAACTGATATTAAACGACTTCAAAATCTAATTATTATTTATATTGAATGTACATGATAAAGCAGTTATCGTGTGCTACGTGTATTTATAATATTTTGAGTATTTTCTTAGGGGTATAATATAGCCAGATCAATACAAGTTTTTACCAACTTTCAAAGGAGGCGTTCATTTTTTATTAAAAATTATTTTATATATTCAGAATCTCCCCAGCGGGCAAAGTCAGCTAGAGTATGAAGATAAGAATATGGTAGTATAAGCAAGCAGGAGTTTCTTGGCTCCCTTTGGTGGTACAATAAGGTTGATGCAGATGGTTAACGGCCTTATCGCTGATGGCAACAGGTACCTCCTGTGAGAACTCTATGCATGATATGCTCGTTAAAGGGTATATTTTGCATGGCTCTAAGTGCACGTGTGAATGAATGCGGCAGACATGTCAGTAATTTCATCGTATGTTCTGTAGACAGATCATAGCCCAGATAGCACGTAAGTTTGCAGCAAGTTTGATTTTGACTTGATATTAGCTTGTCATAGCAAATTTGACACGTCAGATTTGAAGCGAACTTGTAGCAAATTCGCCGTGACAACTAGCGACACCTTCCTTGCATTGCAAGTCTGCTGCAAGTTCACCGTGACAAATAGCGCCACCTCTTTTGCGATGCAAATTTGCAAAACAAGCTTGATGCAAAGATAGTACAAAGAGATAATTATCTTTGTCTCTGTTTAAAAAAAACGATTTTTAATAGCATCTCCTAGACCGTCCTTCTTTTTATTAATTTAATAAATCAATGATAATTTGTAAAAAAAACTTTTTTTATAAAAAAAATTTTGAAACATTTTCCATCTTTTTACTAAAAGTTTTTACTTTAAAGAAAAAAAAATATAAACAAAATTAAACCAAGAAAACAGTCAATGTTTGTTGAAAAATAATAACTTATACATTTTATCCCATTTTAAAGTAATTACTTTTGAACTCTAATTTCATAATTTATTCTACTAGCAAAGCGTAGTTATTAGCGAAAATCGCTTTCTCATTGACTTAAAATCATATTCTCAACTCAAAAAATTAATGAAATCAAGAAAATAGTTTAAAATAAATCGTATACGAATCGAATCGAACGATGTATTAGCGAAATATATCTTCCCTTCTCGTAGCCGAGCTTGCCGAGTGGTATAGACGTCAGGCTACCAACCGGCAGGCCGCGAGTGCTATCCCGGGTTGTGTTCGCACTCTGTTTTTGCTATAATTTGCAATGAGTTTACAGTGCAAGTCTGCTGCAAATTTGTTGCAAACTAAAATTGCTATCTGGGATATTTCCTTGTGATTATCCAGGATATAAAAATTAGCTATTTCAAAACATATTGTATCTTTACAAAAGTTTATATCATTTCAATAACTAATAAAATCAAATTTTAGTAAACAAATATAAATCCTCATAGTTCTAAATTATCCTAAAAAAATCAATAATTATCTTAATTATTACCCATAAAACAAGTTATAAATATCTCTAAAAATTACACTCCTACAGCTCTTCAATCCTGCAACTAAAATTTTATGAAAAAAACTTACTTTCACACACGCATTTCATTTAATTAAGAGATTAAAAATAAGCTATTCTAATTTTAAATCTGGTGAGTATAATTCCTTAAAATACTTTACATGGACAAAGAAAGAAAGAAATGTATGAATAAAACGATCGAGGAACCAAAATAAAAAAAGAAAACGACCTCTCTAAGACATAAAAATACAATCTACCGAAGTTAAATAGAATAATCACTTGTTCCGAAGTTAACACAAAAGATTCATTTCTACATTTGGCGAAAGGTTCCCACTGCCTTCGTTTCTCGACATCTAGAACAGACATAAACGATATTCTATGTTAAAGCACATAAGCAAATCCTCCAGACAAAGAAATTCAGAAAGAAATGAGACAAAAATATGAATAACATTTTTCTACTATTAGCACAATTTTATCAAATACTCAACATAGTGTACCACAAAGGTCCCCGTAACGAGGTTGCCATGAAAAACAAAGTACAATGCTGAAACCATTGCATTTGCAGAAAATGCTCCTGCATTGGTAAAAAAATGCCTATTTTTTATATTTGTTTATATACTTCATTCAGCCAAGATATCGTAGTTTAGAAATATTTCTTAGAACATGAGGGGACATATAAATTAATAGAAAACAAAAAATGAACATAAAAAGAACATTGCAAATTCAAGGTGATATTTCAGCTCTTTTCAAGCAACAGTAACTTTTAAGTTGGAGTGGAAGTTATAATTGTTTTTCCTCTTATTCATTGGAAATTGGATTAGAATAACGTAAAAGTTAGAAAAAAGCTGCCACAATAGTCTTCATGGATTTTTCTTTCAAGTATTAACCTGTATTTCCACGTGCTGCGCAGTTTGATGCTTTTGCAATTTAATCTTCTGTTGTTCGATTTTCGATTCCATTGAAGTGATTGGTGAATATTTAGAAGACTTTAAAATGTAAGGAGGATCATTTTACCGAAAGAAAAAGAGCAGAAATCCAACAGCTGATTATTTTTTTTCTTTGAAGTAGTAAATTTACTTCTTTTAAAAAATTGATGTCAGTACAGGAAAATTCCAAAGCGAAAATTGGCATTCCAAGATTTTTCCATAACTATAGCAAAACTTATAACATACAAATCATATATCAAGAGAATAGATGATTGTATTCTTGATACTTCAAATGAAACTATTACATAATCCCTTACCATTTAGATGAAATGAGTCATATCGATAAATGAAATATGAGCTTTTCGATTACATATCGGATATTACTTTCATATGAAAAAAATTGCAGAAACAGTTTTTCTCATGAGCAAATATGCACAACTAAGCAGCAGTGATAAAACATGAAAAGAAATTTCCAATAAATTCGTTCAGGTATATAATAAGAAAGGCAAATGAATTCTTCCGTTTTTTTCCTTGTTTGTTAACCAGACTGTTTACAAAAAACAGGAAATTATTCATAAAAAATTGCCATGCTTCTTTTTTTGCATGAAATAAGAAGTTCCTAATATTTTTTGTGCACTAGCATATGCTCATCGGAATGCCAAATATTGTATAAATGTTGAATATATATTTCAAATCAGCTTGGGTTAGTAAATTAAGTCATTTTAACTTTTATAAATCAGAGTAACCTAATTAAAGGAGTCAGATCATACTTACATTAAAAACGCGAAATGCAACGCACTAATTTCATTTTGAAATCTATAGCATATTGAGAAATATAAGACAACGTGAATAGATATTAGTTGATATGCGCAGTTACTGTGAATCTGATTTCAAAAGATATTAATAAATTAAAGAAAATTAAAATTGTGATAGAGGTTGAAATTTAGAGGTCATTTCTGTTTAACCTGCAAATTCCGAAAACAGGTACAAATATTGATCTAAGTATTTCCATCGGTCAAAAGAAGCTAAATGGAAAAGAAAATTTAATAATGAACTCAAAAAAAAAGTTTTGAAAAACTAATTTTATTATTGTAGTAAAAAGCATCATTCTTTTCATGTGAATTATTTTCAATTTTTGAATTTTTTAAAATGTATAGTTCCGTACGTTAAATATTATAGACCCTTGAAATTATTTTTTTCCCAAATTCAATAGGTAGCACCACTCGTATGGAATCAGAATTTTATTTAATTAATCGATTAACTGACAATAAAGTTTTAAAAATATTAAATAATTTATTTTCATCAAGAACTCAGAGATGTAAAAAAATTGGAAACTCTTCACACATCAGGAATTCAGTGGAAATTCAATTAAAAAATTCAATCTTTACAAAAATGTAGCCAATCAAGAGGAATGAAATTGATGCAAATAAACTTGTAATTTAATTAATTGATACTGTATGATTATTTTACGTTTGGTGCATACAAATATTATACATAGAGTATTACTTATAAATAAATTTAAGAATAAGCTCAATGCTAATAGACATTGCCCTTAGATAACAGTTTTCTTGCATGCAGGATTACAAGAATGACTTGTTTTGCTAACTTATGAAATTAATAATGTTCCTGCTATATTGAGTTCACCTAAAGTTAAATTTAACTAGCTCTCTTATATATCTGTTTTCATTTAAAAATTCAATAAAAATTAAATATGCAAGAAATAGGAAACTTTAAAATATTCACTCATTAATGTAGAACCAGGAAACATACCTCTACATGAAACACCTTTAAAACACTAATTCTAATTTTTTTTTATGCATACAAATAAATAAGATATATGATGTATTTTTTAGACAGGTATCCTTATAACCTGGCATAATACATTAAAATTCTTATCCGAGCTTCATTGATCTCTTTTAGTGTCACCAGAGCTGAAATTTCCATTTAAATTGTGTCGAATCAGCACTTTTGATGCGGCGAACTAAACTTTATGCAATTTAATACTATCTCCTTTACAATATTTAATTCCTTGGTTTAAACGTGTTCATCATTCGAATATATGTGCCCCATTCCAAAAAATAATGGAATTTCACAGGAGCTGAGAATATCGTCTTTGGTCTTCGTAAGGTCTCAAAGGAATTGAGAATTTTGCGAGGACAAAGAGAAGATGATAATTTTATTCCAACTAAGATGACGAACTTTTCGTTTTCATTTTTATTCTTCGTTTATTTTTCTTTCATATATATTGGAAGATAAGAACAATATGTTCGCAGCAGAACTAAAATATGCAATGAACCTCAAAGTATCGATTTATTTTTAAATGAAGCTTTTCAAGTAATGTTTCGCTGCAACGAATAAGAGATAACACAATAAACACAGAATATTCAGTGTATTGGTGGAGTAATTATATGGTGGTGCATCGTCACTAGATATCAACATTATTCATCCTCCTGTTTATTATTATTATTATGGAATAATCTTTGGATTGAATTGTATGAGTTATAAAGTTATTTATAGTAAAAAAAATGATTTGCTTATCTGAAAATGAAACCTTCTTCAAGGCTCGGATGGATTGTCTGCTCACTCCTATCGAAGAGATGTTAAATGTAAAGTGCAAATGATATTTAATTTTTTAAATGATTCTAATGATTTTTGTGCTATAAACGGAAACTTTAGTTTAAGTGTATACCTTTTAAACTCTTATCAAGTCTTTTTAAGGGCAGAAATCATGTAACTCTATTATTCTTAAATGCATAAAAGTAGGGATACGTTTCACTTTCGCAGTACATTGCATATGATTCAGTAGAAAATCTGTTTGTACTCTGTTGAGCAAGATAAATGAGTACAACTTAAATCAAGAATTCTTTACACTAATAGCCTCCATCAACTTTAAAGAAAATAAAAATTTCTTAAATTTTATTATAAATGATATGCATTTAGAATCACCATAAATCTTCTTAGCAAATATATATTTGAAAATAAATGTTTTATTCTAAGCCTAACTGTTCCCTGATTCCGCAAATAAAATTACCTAAAATTTAATTTGCTAAAGAGGTATGAGAAATCACTAAACATTTTAAAAGTCCTCTCATCTACAACATGGGGAGCGGATCGAACATCCTTACTTCGCATGTATCAATCTGTAATACTTTCCCGCATTGAGTATGGATGCGAAGTATATGGCTCAGCTCGCTCTAATGCTTTTCGAAATTTTGACATTGTACATCACTGAGCCTAACGAAACTGTTCTGGGGCTTTCCGTACTTTGCCAGTACATAGCCTGTACGTGGTTTGTCATCAATTGCCACTGCATCTGCGTCGCAAAAAGTTGTGTGCACAATATTTTTTTCGGCTCCAGTCTTATCTTAATCACCCTACCCTGCCCGTCGGATGAATATTCCACTTGGCTTTGAACGACTGTATAATGCACGCCCTTCAAATATCCTTCCATTTTGTGAATGGATTAAAAGATCTCATGCGGATTCAAATATTTTAGCTGCTCATATTCACCCACAAGTGTTTTTACCTTCCCACCCTGGGATGTCCCAAAAATTTCATACATTAACCCCTTTTTCACATTTGACAAATCTAGCAGTACTCCTATTGCTTTTCAGAAGCTGTTTCTTTATCATCGGCATCAGTATTACACTTACAATCCCATCTTTACTGATTGGCCAAAGACAGCTGATTGTGTTGGTTGTGGCGTCGTCATTGCCGAAGTCACTAGCAGTTTCCAATCGAGTGCTTTGTGCTCCGTTTTAACGGCTGAGTTGATGGCAATTTTACTCGCTCTTGAGAAATTTTACAATCTTCCCAGCATAAATTCTGCATCTACTCAAACAGTAAGAGTGCTCTTGAAGCTGTCAGTCATCCTCAGAATGGAACACATCTGTTGACTTTAAATATCCTTTGCCTTTTACAGACGTTACAAGCTAGGGACTTCCAAATTTTATTTTGTTGGTTACCTAGCCACGTCGGTATTAGCGACAATGAATTATCCGAAACTGCTGCAAAGATATCTACTACTTGTTGGCAAGGACCGCTTCCCTACGCCGATATGAAGAAATTTATTTCTCATCATATTCATGATTTATGGCAAGGATCATGGGATCCCCAGATTTGAAATGAGTTCCATTTAATTAAACCCAGGATTACTTCGTGACCTGGTATGCCGAAACGAGAGCTTAATGTCAGAATAAAACGGCTCCGTATTTCATCCACAAACACCTTTTGTTTGGTAAACTTTTTCCAAGATGCAACACTTGCCATGATGATTTCACAATCTTTCATATTTTAACCGAATGTCCTCTTTTTAACCACTATAGATTGTACTTTTTTAAAACATCATCTCCAAATATTTGTGATTTGGTACGCATCCCCATCCGAACATTTTATACTTTTTGAAAACAATTGGATTTTATCATTTTATTTAAACACTCCGAATTTTATATTGTGCACTTTAACCTTCCTTTAAGAACAAAGCACAGCCGTATTTCATTTTTAAGATCTTTTTGCATTGTATCATTTGCCTGTAAGTCTAACTATATGTTTGGAGCTGTATGGCCAAGTCTGGCACTTAAGCCATAAAACCCAAACTCACTCCCTGATAAATGCTTCTTCCGTAGATCGACAGTGTTCAAACGTATTTTAAAGCTCCAGATACATAAAATATGTTTCGTTTTGAAGTTTGTAAAAAAATAAACTGCTTAAAAATTGTTTCCAGATACATTTATCCTAGAAGAAAGAAATCTTCAACCTCGTACCGCATTTTCTTACGCCTGTGATCTACAGGAATTAATTCATTCTTCCTTCCTACCTTTAGAACAGTTTTGGTGTTCGTCGAGAAATTAAAGAGAAATTAGTCACTTGCATAAGAGCAAAGCATTAATTTTCACAGAAATTTAATTTCATAAAAATTTGTCTCTTGATATAAGAATGTTAACAAGTGACAACTCTTAGAAGTTATAAGATAGTTAAAAAAAATCAAGTTTTTCATGGAAGTCGATTTAGAAATTTCCTCATCAAAAGCTTCTCAGAAAGTTTTTTTATTGTTTTGTCGAGGTATGAACTTTTCTTTCGTTTCTTTGCATGTGACTTAGGTCCTTGAATTGACTTTAAAGGAATTTTTACAGTAGAATATTTCTTATAATTAATTGCAACTTGAAATACCTATCAGATTGCTCTCATTATTTTCTTTTAATTCCAAAAGCAGTTTCTTCATAACTTCTGGTATATATTCTATAGCTTAAACTAGATTGGAATGGAATGCCTTTATTTTACTTTAAACTTCCATGGCTAATTTATGCAAATAATATTTAATGACACCAGTGATGGGTACTTAATGGGGTACACGAGCTTTGGGTATCAAACTTAGAAGAAAGAATAAATTTTTATTTCGGATATAAGTACAAAGTATCAGTTCCAAAGGATCTAATTTAAGATTTGATAAATGTGATAACCTATTCTTTACTAAAACTTACTTACAATTTTTTTGAGAATCATGAAGAAAATAACACTAAATAAGGTATGAAAACAAAACGCAATCTGCAATTTTCAAAAGTTTGAATGTTTGACATTTGATATTTTATAATCTACATGAAAACTCATAGATACAATCATTTACAATTTTTTTATTAAAGGAGTTGCAGTCGTTTAAATCCACTAATCTTTTATTTGAGGCCTTCATTATTCTTATTATGAATGGAAGAGAACTTACAAAAAAATCTTCACAAGGTATTTGAAGCTGATGCAAACAATGGTCACTGTTGAAACATTCCCCGCAAAGCGTCCAAAGTAGGAAGACGAAGTTGTAAGCATTGTTTATGCTATCAAAAGGGCAAACTCCTCAGGTTATTGCTAGCACAAGGGCTTCATGAGCATCTCGATATTAACGGTACAGAAATGTTTTCTTATACAGTAAAAATTGCAATATTTAGGTTCTGGGAAGAGTTGGAAAAATTAAAGTTTAAGACTCATAAGTTACAGTAGAAGTGTTTTTATCTTTAATTTAAAGAAGTTATTATTATTTTTAAAAATAAGCGGCGTTAAAAAGAATTACAACAAACATTAAGGATAAAGACACGATAATTAAATATGTTTCATACAATAACATAACGTATAAAAATGGAAAATCAAATTTCAAGAATCAATTAAAGAAGAAAAGAAAAGGAAAACAGCCTAAGTCAACGAGTGCTTATCTCTGAAAACAAACTATAAGTAATAAAAAAAGTCTGGTTTTTTCAAGAACTTTTTTGCTCTTTTATGCTATAACATAAGGTTAGATTAACATTCTCGAAAATAATATATTTCTCTTGGTACGTTTTATGTAGCACCATGACCATGGATTATTAGGAAGATATGTAATGACCATGAAGTGTGAAAGGTTAATATTTTCACAACAACAAAATTTATGTGGGTTATTTATCTCATCTGAGCTTGAAATTCATAATTTTTGAAAGTATGAATCAAAAGAGAGTTTTGACTGCTGCAATTTATTTTTAAATCTTTGTTTAATATTTGCATCTTTGATAAATAGTGCACATTACTGAATTACAAGGCTACTAACTTTTCATTCTATCATTTCAACTAATCATTTTATTTTAAAAATGAAGCAAAGAAAAATCATTTTCGAAAATGCAGTTCATTGAAAAAATAGTTGATTTTGAATGGAGAGAAAATTAATTTAAATTATGCTTGACAAAGATATTCATTATCAGAAATCATACTTTAAATATTTAAATCATTTTATCAAGGTAGTTCAGAAAATTGAATATATTTATTCATATAAATTATAATTTTGAAATCACTTTCCATGAATTATTAATAATTTAATTGAATAATTATAATTAACGTTAAGCTATTAATCTAATTTTTAAATGTGACTACTTTTTCGCATACAGTCTATATAATCACTATTCTGTGAAAAATATCCAATAATATTCCTTTCAAAAATCTAGAAAAGAAGAAAGCTGATATAGGTTCTTAAGATGGATGGAATCTGCAAAAAATGCTTTAAGCGAGATTAGGTTATCAAATTTAATAACAGACTTTGTTTCGAAGTAATGACATAAATGTATAGAAAGAAAAATTTTGAAGAATATATAACACCACTACAAAACTTATAAGAATGATGGCTTCAAGAAATTCGATGGATATTACATAATAAAATAAAAGTTTCCTGACGTTCCGTTTACAATATGTCTGGAATATGCCACTGGACAGAAAGGTGCTTAATTATACCTTTTAATTTGTTTTATAATTTATAAAACTTCTGCAAACATTATTCATCACTTAATGAAAATAAAAGATGGACATTTTCAATTTCATAATTTCGTAAAAAATTATTTGAGGAAAGATAGCACCGCATTTTTTGTTTTAAATTAAGCATGCATGGATTAGCAGCACGAAATTTAAATTTTCTAGAAAGCAATTATTTGAACCATTAATTATTTGTCAAGGGAGTTAGATATTTGTTAATTGTTTGACAAATGAGTTTCTTATTTGTTTAATCTGGTACTTTTTGAAAATTGAAGACGAGAACCAATGGATCAGAAATCATTTTGAAGACTCGTTAATTGAAATTTCATGTGACTATACTCTAAAATCAATTTTTAAAGTATAGTCAAAACTGTACCTGTTCTGATAAACGTTCGACAACAGTATCCGAAAATTGCCAAACTTGCACTGATGCATTTTATGGGGTTCTTAGCTGTCTTATCTGCAGCACTTATCTGTGTGAACGTGCTTTTTTATGTTCAGGAACAAACCGAATGTAGAAAAACACTCGAGGTTGAAACTGTCAAGTTTTAATATAGTTATTGACTCTCTCGTAAGGTACAAACAATGTCAAAAATTCCATTGAATTTTATTTTGAATCCTGATAGCTTATTTTTGAGTTTTCCTACATTGTGACAGCTAAATAATAATGATAAAGGTTTTTTGTTTCATAATCAATACATTTTTAATGCTTTTACAGTAAGCTTTACTATATAGTATATATGCATTTTCTTTACTTGTATATTTAGTTAGCTGTCCTAAAAATAAGTTTTACACAACAGGTGGTCCGCACAACCAAAAAAGTTGGAAAATGCAGTGCTATATCATTTTTTAACTGATGCTATTTCATTGCCGATAAGCAAATAATTTGACAATTTTTCAGGAAACTCACAAAATTATTTTCTCTGACTGTGAGAATCGGTTGAGAAATCTGTCATTTTTAATAACTATTTGTTTACAGTATAAAAAATGTTTTTCAGTGGAATTTGGATTCTTTGTTTGGTTCAAAATAAAATAATTGACCTTTGTAATTTAACCATTAATTGCAATGGTATCCTATGTTTTTAAGATTTCAATTAAGTGTAAGAAGTAATCAATAGTACTTTGAGGAAGTTATTTTTAATTTATCACTGAAATTCGAGCTTATTTCTGCAGGAATAATGTTCATTTCTGAAGGTATACTGAATTCGATTATCAAATTAAATCCTGTTGTAAATAAGAAAAAAGGAAATTTACAAAACATTTTCAAAATTAACTTAATTTGAAATAGCAGGTTTGCTAAAACTGCACTTCAAGAAAATCACATTTATTGAAAACGAAATGGAACGACTTCAGAACCATGTTTATTTTGGCTGCACTGAGCTCTGTATAGATCAAAGCATTGTTCCTCAAATCCCTTTACAATTAAGTATCTCCATAAGCCGTCTTAAAGAAGATATTTCAGAACGCTACGGCCTCCCGTTCAGGAATTATTATGAGGCTTTCGTGAAAATGTATTATCATTTACATGGACTGAAAAATGAAGTGATAAGGAATGTAAAATGACGTTGATACGAAGGCAGTCGTATATTTCTGTCTTTAATATTTATACTATTATATGATATTTATATTATTGTATTTATATTTCTGTCTTTAATATAATTTCTTATTTTTAAAATAAGAATTATCACATTTAAAATATCGTAATGAAACATTAATTGTAATTTAATATAATAGTAATGAAATACTTACAGAAAATGTTACTGCTCCTTAAACCCATTTTTGCAAAATATTACATAAATTAACAATACAACTTTTGTAATTAAAAATAAAAGCATATATATATGTGGTATATAAGTAGTACATTTGTTACTTAAGTTGTTACACAAAATAAGAAGCAAAAATAAATAAATAAATAAACCATCAAAAATGCTTAAAATGTTAGGTACTTTCTTTTTATACACGCTGAACTTTTTAATAAACGGTGGTCATTTTTGTTTATTTATGAATGAAGTAACGACATAGCTTTTTGACATCTATTCAAACAACATTTTTGATCGCCACACAATAGTTTTCGAGACGAAAAATTTTTATTCCTTTTTTTTACTAATTTCTTATAGTTGACAATGGAAAACATTGGCAAGCATCTGGTATATTAATTTCCCTTCATTCATCAAAAAAAAAATATGTACGCTTATTTTCATGCTCATGATAATTGCTTCACTATTTTCGTCAAACCATATTCAACTAATATTATGTTTATTACGTGAATTACTTTCATTTCCTAAAGTAATTAATTATTTCGTAATTAAATAAAATGCAGACGAATTATATTTATTTATCTGGAATGCTGTTTAGTTTTTATTCATTAATTAAACATAAAGAAAAATTGGCTTAATTGTTGAATAAAAAATGAAACATGGCGTAATTATTTATTTTGTGTAAATTTTACTTTCGTGTTGAATGTTGAATAAATTTAATATATTTATCGCCTTATAACTTATTACCCTTATGTTTTACTTAATGCTACCGAACTCCTATAACTTAAAGAAATTTCATACAGAATAAAAGAAATACTAAATATACGAAAAAAATTGGGGCAAAATGTGGAAAACTTAATTCTGAACTATCCCTTTTCATAATTCATGCGTTGAAACTTATTATCAAATGTAAAATTAGAATGATTTTATAGAATGGCGAAGTTCTTAAAAATGATTTTCATGTACCTTTAATAATAAATATTTTTATTCAATAAAGTGTTGTAATGAGATAAATCATAACAAATATATCACAGTTTTTGATTTACATTTTGTAAACTTATGAAAATTTAAAGCAAAGACAGGGATAATATCTTATCCAAAAGACTTGAACATCTAGTAAGTAAAACTGAAACTTGATAATAAATACAAAAACAGTTTTGCTTCAGACAGAAAAAAATAATTTCGTAGTTTACCTCATTTCACCACCTTTAATTTTGAATATTGTTCTTGCAATGTCATCTAATTTAAAATCTCAAGTAAATTTCAGTTATTTAAAACAAACACTTTCAGGGAATAAGAATTTCGCCGTATGGAATTTTTCTGAGAAATACTTTGCTGAATTAGGGTTAAATTTCAAAACGTGTATTTGATGATTTTACAAAATTATAAAATAATTATTCTTAACCGCTATTTTACGCAAATTGATTCTGTATGTAAAATTAAATCGTGAGAGCTTAAATCACGAAGTTACGACATTTCAATTTATAGAACAATTTCTCTGGAAACTATATATATAATATATTTTAAAGTACTGATTAAATATCAGAAATTCATCGAAACTTCTAGAAACAAAATTTTCTAAAATATTTGAAGGTAATAAATATTCAGTGCATTAAAATGAAAAAAAGGAAGTTCCTATCGGTACTTTTTGTCACCTTACTTTATTCAAATTCTGAAACATAGTCTGCAGACATCAAAATATTATTCATAAGAAAAGATGTCTTATATGAAATTAAACACTTTCCGACTGAAAGATAGGTTTCTTTCTTCATTTATCATACTACCCCCTTCTTTTCATTTTCATCTTATTCTAGCTTTGAGTGTTTCCTTCCTAATAAGACATGGATAGATTAGTTCGAAAATATTTCATGGCCATATTTTATAGTTTTCAATTTTAAAAAATATGATTCTTGCCCCCTTTTTATAGTTTTGTCTAAACTTCAACCTCAAAATTTATCAGTTCGTCACTTAACAAGCAATAGCACCCATCTCAATTTTCTGAAATTTCAAAGAGGAAGATTCAAGTAAATTTATCGCAACCAATAACGAATATTTCTAAACTTTTTCTCACGTCTGGTTGGAAACATGTGATCTCATTTTCATGGTAGATCTTAACAAATTCTGAAATATTAGTTATTGGTTGCGAAAAATTCATTTGAATCTTCCTCATTGAAATTTCAGAAGATTGAGATAGGTGGTGTTGCTCGTTAAGAGATGAATTTCTGTTTATTATGATATTTGAGTCCTCAGTTTTGAGCTTATATTTGTCGTTATCTTATAATATTTGTACACATTGAAAAATTGGTACAAAAAAAGTATTAATAACATCATGACAAAACAGGTCGCAATCAGACACACAATATTTGATTTAAAAGTGCGTCATCTATACGTATCTCCATCTTCAACCGTACCATTGTCTGGAAAATTAATCTGTCTAAGAAGGCAAGTTATAAGTTGACAAATCTAATGGTGTAAATGAAGCAATATTGCAACTTCCTTCAAAATAAGCAAAGTACCAACATTGAAATGAGATAATTGGAGCAATTACTATATTGCAATCAAGATAATTAATGTTTAATTCTAATTGTTCTGGGAGTAAATTGTAAAATAAGATTATTTAGTGCATATCTAAACTTTTAAATTTCCAATTGTTTTCTTTTTTGGCAAATATACAGAAAGTACGACTTATTCGAAAAGCATTTTTATTATGCCTAAAGTATGAAAAGACTCTTCTTGTCACAAAATTACAAACCATATATTTTTTTTCATTTTGGGACATATTTTTTTCAATCAGCATAATAATTATGACCACATAAATTTAGTTTTCAGTTTTACATGAACGTATCATTTAATCCTATATATAATTAATATTGAGATTTATATATTTGAGTTAAGATTACAGTTTTTGAAACCCTTCAAGGAAGAGAAATCTATTTTCAACAAATTATTCCTTTTTTTTAAACCTTTATATTAATTACTTAAAAATAATTACTTAAAAATAACGTACAAGCATCGGAACTCCTTAACTATGTCGAAAAAAATTTATATTAAAATAATTAAAATGTAATGAATACATTATGTGTATATACATATAGTCTTCAATATTTTTTGTTTTATTGTATTAATTATTTCAATTCACTTCAATAAAAATATGACACGATCGTAAATTACATTAATTTAATTGTCAAGTAGAAATGTCCCAATAAACTAATGCAGATATTTCGCGGAAACAACTTCACTACATACTTTATGATGTGAAGTATTTCAGCAAAGTTTACTAAAGAAAGTTAGAATGAGATGCCTGATTTAGCAGTCTATTTTAGTTCTTCAAACAAGCCTTGCAGTTTTCAACCTGTATTTGCAACGAACCGGAGCTGAACAAATTAAGTTTTTTTAAACCGCATTATTTAAACAGCCTTTTCTAAGATGCAATTAAAAAGCGCTGACTTTAAAATAAATCTTTTTATACAGTTTATATTGATTATTTGTCGCTAACAAAACTCTTCTGCACCATAAATTAACATTTCTACTATATTTCTCATAATTACTAAAATAGAAGTTTTCAGAATGCCAATATTTCAAAAACCAAATGTTAATGGTAGCTTTCAGTTGAGAAACGTATATGAAATTAATTCAATACCAAAATAAGTGCGTTTTGTTTATTTTATTTACTTTCCGTCATTTAATTACTTATTATACGACAGTAAAAAGTTAATAAAAATGTGAGGATTCATCAGTACAGAATGCTAAATTTTTGTGATACGAAAACAGAACATTGAACGTTCTCTCTGCGTTTATTGACGGATTTTTAATGGAAAGATAATTAAGTTAGTAGAACGTTAATAGATAGTCAGTAGGAAAATGGGAATTCATAAATCAAAATAAAAACAAAATTATAGGCTTTATTGTCACGCTTCATTGCTTCTTATATTATTTTTCGTCGTTGTATTAAATAATTAATAAAACGACGGAGCATGGTGTTTCCATTATTATGAAACAGGATTTTTCATGAGTATAATAAAATTAGTAACACGATAATTAAAAACAAATGTTTTTAAAAGTTACGCTTAGTCTACTTAGGCAATTTGTAAGGCAACCGGCCTAAAAACAATTAAATAAATAATAAACAAGAAAATAAATGGATAATATATATTCTACAAATCTTTCAGATATTTGTTATGTCTGTTTTGTATGCATCATTTTATTTTATTGACGTGATACAAAAGTTAGAATACTTCATTTCATTCTAAAAAAGATTTGCGAGGCGTAAAGCGCTATACATTATGGTCTCTAAAGTCTGTACATAAAATCTGAAAACATTTAGCAGTGAAATGGCTCATCGCGAACATTAGGAGTGATACCCCAAAAGTTTGCACATATAGTTTAGCATGAACAGGGCACTGAAACCGTATTATGCTTCGAAAGATGTAGCATATAATATGTAACCATTACTAAAAATTTGTCAGAAGCAAACTTTCTTGAAATGATAGATGGAGTTTGGAGCAACTAAAAATCTTTTCCACTCCGTTAAACAAACTAATGTGGTGAGTAGCGCCAAAGATGAGTTTGCGAACGCTGCATGGTCAATTTGTTGTCCCAGTTGTTTTCAATTTTGAGACTCCAACCAATTGTATCAAGCAAAATCGGCTCCTTTTACTTTTGTTATTTTCATCAATAAAAAATGGCAACTATTTTTGAACGTAACTTTCTAAGGAAAATCAAATGTAACAACAAACATAGTTGCAAAAAAAGAGGCATGTTCTAACTTTTTTTTGAAGCTAAAATAATCTCTCTTGCATTTTGCACTGGTAGATTACTAGTTAAAACTTTAAAACCTTATGAGGAATATAAGTGCATTTGTGAATTAATAGAAGCAGATGAATTACATAAAATTATCTCTTGGACACTTAATTACAATGTCTAATTTTATGTAATTGGTCTGTTGGGATGTTGAATAACATCGTTCAAGTTGTTGGGTTCAAGACTATCATCGTTATATACAATTTGATTACGACTGAGACGGTAGATTTCCATTGGTTCAAGAATTAAAATGAAATAGTTTCACAGTGACGTAGCGAGTTAAATGGCGCCCGGGTCATAATATGAATTTTTCGCTGCCCCCCATCATCAGTGGCTTAGCTTGTGTAAACGACTCCTGGGACAAGGCATTGTTTTTGTCCATATAGTACTTGACTTTAAAAAGTGACATAAATGCATTAGCATTCTGTATCAGTGTCCAGTGACGTAGCGAGAGTAAGTGACGCCCGGTAAATAATATGGATTTTTAACCCTGTCGTCATCAGCGGCTTATCTTATGTAAACGACTCCTGGGACAAGGCATTGTTTTTGGCCACATAGTATTTGACTTTAAAAAGTGACATAAATGCATCAGCATTCTGTATCAATGTCCAGT
>BGPR01002005.1:22584-88485 GCA_013235015.1 Araneus ventricosus
TGTCCAGTGACGTAGCGAGAGTAAGTGACGCCCGGTAAATAATATGGATTTTTAACCCTGTCGTCATCAGCGGCTTATCTTATGTAAACGACTCCTGGGACAAGGCATTGTTTTTGGCCACATAGTATTTGACTTTAAAAAGTGACATAAATGCATCAGCATTCTGTATCAATGTCCAGTCACTTAGCGGGAGTAAGTGACACCAAGTAAATAATATGGATTTTTTACCCTGTCGTCATTAGTGGCTTAACAATAGTAAATAGCACCAGGGGTATCGCATTATTTTTACGTCCCCTCGTTTTTTTAGGCTAGAAACGGAATAAACGCAGTAATGTTTTGACTCGAAGACGCCCTCTAAAACTGGCGCCAGGGGCATCTATACACCCTTGCCCCTTCCCGGTCACTGCGCCACTGTAGTTTCATTTAATTAAATTTCTGCACATTATTTCGGAGTATTAAGAGAACATTTAAATTTAATTATTTGAATTAGAATTTCAGAGGAAACAGAAATTAATAACCCGTCCTTATTTTTTTATTTTAATTTTATTGGGACTATTATGAACCTGAACCCACCAGTTAGAGTTTCGTATCAAAATTCAGATCATTGAGTAAATCCATTATCAATTTATGTTAATAGTACAAAGTAATTAGAATAATTTCTAGAGAAATATATTTCAAGGTAATAAATTCCTGGAGAAATAATCCCAAAATGAATTATGCAAAATGATTATCTTGAATTGAGACGAATTAAAAGAGTTCGAAAGAAATTTTATCGCATTTTTTACCTCATCTTAAACATTTTATCTTGAAACAACAATATTAGATAATAAAATCTTTTCTAAAAACGATTTTTTGATTGATTTTATAAAACAAAATTGAATGAAGTTATGTATTACTTAATCCTGATTGCGTTTCTAGAGAAAATTGATTATGCAAAAGCATTCTATACTGCATTTGGTAGTGATAAGGAAAGTATTACTCAAATGTAAATTTTCACTACTGAAAATTCAGTTCAAAACAGAAAATTATTCAGTTTTACCCTTCTATGACAAGAAGTTCAGAATTCTTTTGAACTTTTGTCTTAATCCTTTTGCAACATTTATTTACTGCTATAAATTTATAGTCCTTCTTAGCATTTTTTTATAAATTGACATATGTTTGTTAGTGAAAGGGAAAGTATTCCACAAATGTAAATTTCCACTACTGAAAATTAAGTTCGGAAGAGAAAATTATTCAGTTTAACTCTTATATGACAAGAAGTTCAGAATTCTTTTGGAACTTTTGCCTTAATCGTATTGCTACTATTTTACCGATGACAAGTTATAGCATTCTTTTAGAATATTATTGATTTATATTTGCTCCAGTAGGGTCAAAATATGGCATTTACGCCATAAACTTCAAATAAAAAAATGATATCAAAAAATTTAGACGTAATCTTTATTTTATATTGAGACAAAATGAGACACAAAACATAAGTGAAGATTAACAAAATATGAAAAACCACATAATTTCACAACCAAAACAAAAATGCTTACAAGCACGCATTATAATTCAGTCGTCCTTAAATTTTTTTTTATTTGTTACAGATTTTATTTTTAAAAATTAAACATATTTCTTTACCTAATAAATATATAATTCCTTATCAACTCTTGCAATGTTTAAGAAATACAAAATTCATAAGAACATTATAGGTTTACACAATATATTCTGGCAAAAAATGAACTACACATTAAAATACTTAAAGTAGCGAGAAAAGTAGAATTGTTGCATAAAATACCTGGAGATGATTGCTTCTTTCAAGCATAAATAATCTAGCGGCTTTGGAGTGTGAAATTCATTCGTGGATTAGAATATGTAGATAAGATTCTAAAACACTAAAATTTGGTCAATATATGATATTTTCCACAAAATGTTTCCGAAATATGTTTATCTATGAATTGTAAGAAAAATTTGAACATAAATCTTGTAGTGAAAAATCTCGAAACACTACTTGAAAAATAATTAATACGTGCTTTTTGCGTATTTTTATAAGCTGTGTAGTTGCAGCTTATTTCTGTATGTGAACAATATCATTTTTGTAAAAATAATGATTTTTTCTCAGCTCCTTTATGTAATATTTTAAATTAATTTTCAATCATAATTGTTTTTCTTGCTCCCAAAAATATTTCTCGAAACACAAAGGTACATTGACATTAGAGAAATCCAAAATACTTTATATGTCTCATAAGAGTCACACCAAAATGATTTACAATTAAATATTTTTTGGGTCTGCTTTTTTATATGGCAAGAGTAGTATGAAGACAAAGGATTTAGTGATATTTCCAAAACAAACAAATTCCATTGTTTAATTACCTTGTGGTGCAGCTTTTAGAAAATATCTTAAAATTTTAAAGAATTTGTTTTATAAAACGTAGGTTAGTGCTCCTGAAAAGGATAACACAAAATATTAAACATAACCGTGAAGAATTGACTCGTCTGGGTACCTGGTATCAGGTAATTCTGAATGACCGGGCTGTCACATGCAATAATAAGGAAATTGTGAACCTCATTAAGAGCCCTTCGATCTGTATATCCGCCACAAGCCAGACACATTCCATTAATGGCTGACGGAGCCATTACACCTAAAATATAATAATTATTGATGTCGAATATAATATGAGTGAGTAAATAGCGAGGTAGCCTTATAAAATGAACATTTATTCAAAAATATTATAGTTGACTAATATTTAAATCGAGAAATAAACATTTAATAAGAATAGTTAATATATTCAATATAATCTCTTCAGCAAATATAGCAATCTCTCGCAAGCCTAAATATTGAGAATCGCCATAAAAGGCGCATTACCTAATAACGGACGGCTAGCAAGTAACCATGGAGAAAGAGAGAAGTGAAAATTTTTTAAGAGTAAAGAGCAAAATAGGAAACCGACGAGATGTAACGCTCTTATTTATAGTGGAAGTTAATGCTCGCAAAGCTTATTGATTTAAAGCAGTGAGAGGCAAATCATTAGATATGTGGGTTCGAAAGGTCAGACCTGGAAGAAGAAGCTTAGGATTCCTAACAATTTTGCCGCCAGAAAAAAGGCAGCATATGCTTATACTCATGTTGCACTTTTTCATTATGCTGCTTTTGGCGGATAAAATCTTAGACATGTAATGGGATGTGTATATTTTCTGAATAAAAGGAAGAAAACATTTTTTAAACATTCCAAATAGAATAAAATAAGCGCTTTTAGTTATAATTAGTTTTATCGTCTGCGATTTAAACGTACTAAAACGAGACTATACTTAAATGCTCCTATAACATTTTTTCATTCATTTCTGTAGATCAGCTGATATATTTTGGAATTTTTCAAAGGTAGTTAGAGGAAGTTTACTTCCAATAATTTCTTTCACAATAAAATTTCATTGCTAGATTTCGAGTTTTGTATATTAAATTAAAAGTAAGAAAGTAGTATGGTTTAATTTAAAATGATTTAAATTACATTTTTTTAAACTAATGACTTTTTCTTTCATCACATCCAGAATGTTCTGAATAAGATGAAACATAGATATATGCACACGAACGGATTTCTTCAAATACTTTTTTTCAAATGTATCTACGATTTGAATAAAATTTGGGATAAAATAGGAATCGACTTAAATACTGAACGTTTCCTTAATTTATGATTTGTTATTCAACCTGATTTCAAAATTAATATTCAGAATCTGATAAAAATTAATTTTAATCCTTTAGTTTTAGTAACGTCCCTTTTTGAAACAACACGAGGGCTATTTTGGGGCCGACCTCGTAATTTTGAACCGGGATCAGATGACGAGGACGACACCTGAGATTACTCTCCGTTCTGACCAAAAGGTCGCTCGGGAGAAACGATCGGCCGCCACAAAGCAGCTCCACCCAGTACGTGGCGTAGGACAACATTTGTCCGACACCATGACCAGTGTTCGGCTCTATGAAACACGACTCTTCTGTTGTCAACGTGTTGGTGTGAATGACCTAAGAACATTGTATCCACCATACAGATAGGTCCACATCAACCTATCCTCATTCTGTAAACCACCGACTTTATCAACAACAACCTTTGTTGATCATTTTACATTTGGTTACATTCATAACTAAATGTAAAACGACGTCCCTTGAGCTGGCACCCACTCATCAAACTTCTGCACCACACTAACGGGATGACTTGGATATTCAGTGAAATCGGGTTTCGAACCTGAAACCTTCCGGCCTTACCACTAGGCCACCGCGGCCCTTAATTTCAATGAATAAATGGTTAAGTGAGATTCTATTAATATGTAATACATATTGCCGCGCAAAAAACTTAACCAGAAGTCACACTCGCTCAGCTGGAGAGCATTGGACTTTGTCCGTGGTTCGAATCGAGGACACGATACTATACTCCAAGGACTGGTATTGTAATTTAAGATGTCATTTATTTTTTATCTATGTTTTAGACATTCTAGGCCTTTGTTCAAAATTCTAGCTGGATGGTTCTGGAATATTCCATAAGTGTGTAAATGCTGCTCCCTAGAGTTATGGGCAAGTTCTCTGTTCTTCTGTGTTAAGAGTTGGTCAAAACTAATAAATCTTTGGTAGGAGCAATTAAGGATTAAAAGTCTCCCTCACTGATCCACATTTCCTATTCCCTTTAATTTTTCATATCAAATCTTGATGCGGTTCTCACTTGGAGACTGACAGTTTCGAGACTCTATCCGAATAATTCTTTGAATTGTTATAATTGATTTGCTTTCTTACAACTAGAGACACGACAGACGTTTCTTCTGCTGCACGGTAGCCATTTTGACAATTGCGTTGGATCGTGCAGATTTATTGTGTCGTAACAGCGTTACCTTATGTGAAAAAAAACTTTTTGAGCTACTCTCTCGTTTGAAAAAAAACGAAGTTGCTACATTATAGTCTCTTTATTAATTTTTGAAATGGGTCTAATAATTTATGACAATTCTATATTACAATAATAGTTTTCAACTGAAATGCGAACTATACATATAAAGTTAAAAATAAATGAGAG
Organism: Araneus ventricosus; assembly: GCA_013235015.1. Taxonomy (NCBI): domain Eukaryota; kingdom Metazoa; phylum Arthropoda; class Arachnida; order Araneae; family Araneidae; genus Araneus; species Araneus ventricosus. Next base: position 27,618 of record BGPR01002005.1, read on the forward strand.
ACGTTTTAATGATTAAATAGGAATATCTGTAAATGTTAGTATCCGCTTTTTGGATTTTGAAAATGTAAAATAGTGAATTGTCCCTTTGTTTCTACAAACGATTAATAATGTCTAAGCGAGCAACCACTTGCAACCAGTTGATGCCACACTTCAGTGATAAGTAGCGTGAGTTCGTATCAGCCTGAAGAGCTCTTCAGAAGCATTCGATTGCTGTTACTCATTTTACGGTACGTCCCAACAACTCTCTTAAGTTAGAATTTCATCCCAAAATTAATCGAGGGACTGGATGGTTGAAGCAGAGTTACTGCGTTGTATATTGCTTGATGAGGTTCATGTAGAAAATTTTCTACAAGAATATGTAATGAGTGTAGAATAGCGGTTAAAATATATTTCACGTTGAATAATAGGCAGCATTGGGTACTCACACGTATTTAAAATTCACTATAGAAAAAAATTCTCAGTGTTTGATTTTGGCGAATCAAAAATTCAGGCTATATATCGCCTAAAGCCATCTTGTAATTTAATTTTTAGCGAAACCATAACATAAACAGAGGCATTTTAGAAATCATATATATCTTAAATCTGAAAGGAGACAATTTTGTTGGAATAAAATAAACAGGTAAATCCACATTAATAAAAAGCAGAAAAAAATCAGACTAATCCAAGTACAAAGGTGGAAAAATGGCAGACGTGATGCTTTCGAGTTTATTGTTGAACTGAGTTAAAAACTAAAATTTAGATATTCGTCGAAGATAAGTTAACCGCTCACAGGCCAATGTTCCCAATTGGGAACATCGAATTGAAAATTAATTTAAAAATAAAATATCATTTATATTGTTTTGAAAAAATTGTTAATTATAATTGAAAGTAAGATTGATTTTTTGATATAGAAATTATGCTTCAGATATAAAATGGGCATTGTACAGAAATTCTTAAAAATGAGTGTTTTCTACATTTGAATTTGTGGGTAGCATACAATTTCCTAAAAAATTAAAAAACGACCCAAAATTTCTAAAAATCCGTACACATGGTTAAAAATGTCCACGTTACTAATAACATATAAAATATAATTAAATAAATAAGAAACTATGCTAAAACAAAAAGATAAAAACTATAACTAAACTATGCTATTATTCATTAAAGTTCCATGTTTCCAGTTGGAAACACAGGCCAGTCGTCAATATTCTGTGACTGAAAGAATTTCTCTATTGTGAGTTTCCACTGAAAGCAAAAATGATAAGGACAATTTTCTTATAGTTCAGGAAAGGAAGTCTCCTTCGGTTCTTAAAAAAGTTAATGCTTTAATTTTGTCGAAAAAACTCATTTTTATATTTAATCTGAGGGGGGGGGGGAGAATTATAAATGCGTCGGATAGTCATTTATGTATCGCCGGAATGATAACTCTTCAGTGATTGTTTCGTCTAATAATTATTCTCATCTTCCAATCCAGTTAATTAAAAGACATCCTTATGTACAGAAGAACAAGGTTAGCATAGTACAATGAAATTTGATTTTGGTGTGGTTGGATTGATTAGTTGCATAAATTGTGAGAAACTACAGTCACATCTTCGCAAAAAAAGAAATTGTTGTATAATTTATTTGTAAAATGTACTAAATATAGTTCTTGTTTCTGGATGGCTGTTGTATACAGCAACTCACGGGAAACGTAACCAAAATTAGAACTTCAAAAATTAAATTATAAAAAGTATGCAATAATAAAACCTTAATATAAAACACAAAAAAGCAAATTAGAACGAAAAATACAATTGGAATGAAAGCAAAATGGAAGAAAAATGTTAAAGAGTCAAAATGGCGATTCTTCTTCAGAGACCACACGCCACTTTAGCTCAAAGCAGGACAAAAATTTTCTGAATAAGGGAATGACCATTAGTCAAAATTATTCCCCTATGTGGCCTGAGCTAAAGTGGCGTGTGGTCTCTGAAGAAGAATCGCCATTTTGGCTCTTTTCCATTTTTCCTCCATTTTGCTTTCATTCCAATTGTATTTTTCGTTCTAATTTGCTTTTTTGTGTTTTATATTAAGGTTTTATTATTGCTTACTTTTTATAACTTAATTTTTGAAGTTCTAATTTTGTTTTCGTGTATTCTATCAGAAATAGCTGCATTTGCGCCTTTCTGTATAATGCAAAAGAATTTTAATTAATTGTTAATTCAAGTTATATTAATATTTAATCTAATTTTCGTTAATTTTTATCAATTATAACTGAAACGTAACCAACTCACTCATCTGGAGTTTCGTCGAGAAGATACAATTACCTTTTTTACACACTGGGGCAACAAAAGATGTACCTCAAACACGACCAAAAATTACCGGTTGTGTATCGCAGCGGAATAGTAGTGGTCATTACCTTATTGCAACAACTCAGGTAAATATTGCATAATGTGGAGGAAATACATGATTACAGTGAAATGGGTGCAAAAAGAAAGAGGATTGTGCTTCCCAGAAAGCCATAAGATACAGTTTAAAGTTTCATTTTCTGCACTTTTGTGCAGTATATATTTTTTACTCATTAAAATTCGTAATTTGCAATAGAATTCATAAATATGCTTAGTTATAAAAGTAATTATAGCAATACTTTGCTAATTAAAATAATTCAGTCTCATCCTCACATTTTCCATTTCTATGTCTAGTATAATGAGATTAATCAGAAGTGGGCAATGTTCCCAATTGGGAACATTAAAAACACATAACATTTTTTTAATTCAAATTTTAATGATTGATATCATTAAACTAAAGCATTAGAAGGTGAAATATGAAAAACTAAGTAAAAATTAACACGGATCTGAATTCGGTCTGTAAACGGTTAAAATAAAAAAATTGCAGTTAGGTTGCTTTTAATTAAGAAAATAAGTAAATTTAATCAATTGCAATTAATGTTATTTCACACTAAATCATTTCCAGACCTAATGATATTTTTTAATAAAGGCACATAAGCACATCAATTCCTTTATACATTAATTAATGCATTAAAAATAATCAGTTGATTTAAATAGTAGTGTTACACAATGTGTCCCAAAAAGTGGAACACGCTTTTATTTTCTTAAATATTGCACCTATACTTCCAATTACAAAGTTTCATCAAATAAGGTTTCTCGGAAACATTTTGGCTTCTGTAGAAGTTGAAAATAAAAAGATAAGAAAATTAAATTTTTATACATTCCCCATAGAGCATAAGTGTGAATGAGTAAAATGTTCCTCTTACACTAAATTGTGTATAAACAAAGTTTCACGATTGTATCTGCAAAACTTGCTGAGATATATTGATTTTTTTAATTTAAAGGAGCTGCTCACAAATTTATGTGGAGTTGTTTGCTGCAGAAACGCAATTCAACATAGAAAAACTGCGAAATAAAATTTTTTCTACCAGTACATCTTCCAATCATCATAGAATGAAAACAAATTGTCAATGACGCATACTGTTACTCAGTTTCATTGGATGATAGTTGCCACTAACGACTTTCAAATGACAATTTGAGAAAATAAAATTTGAAGCATAGCAGGAAAACAGTTTAATATCGAACAAGGATATTAAATTATTTGTTCTCAGAGATTTGCGTATGATTAAGTTTTTACCTAAAGAAAATGGCTAGTCGTCCTTTAGGACTGCAGTGAGCTGCAGAACTCACTAAAATTATTTTAAACATTCATATTTTCGTCTCTATTTTTATTTGCTTACTTCTCTACTCCTAGAACTTGATTATCAATGGAAAAAGAGAAAAGAAGACAGAAAATTAATGAAAAAGGAAAATAGACACAGGATGGGACTGCACACCGAGGAGTTTTGGAAAGCACCGAAATTCGCTCATTGCATATAACTAAATGATATAATGGGAGAATGCGAATAGCTATCCTTTCTGTCTTTGAACATAACCAGAACTGGATTTCCAGATGCTCTTGTTTGACTCTAGGCCAACTAATGCTCATCCCCTCCCCCACTTAAATCTCACCTAAGGTTCACTTTTGATTTGTTTATCTTCGATTTCTCGTTCATTGGTTGTTTTTAGGTTTCTGATTCACTTTCCTGTTGCTCCAACGGGAACTTGACTGATTACTACGAATTATTTTTCTGTTGTTAGAAGTCACTTACCGAAAAAAGATAGGATGTTAATTTTCTAAAATGCAATTCAGATAATTACAATTACAGGTTTTTACAATTACAATTTCAAGGCCTATTTAAAAGTAAAACAATTTTGAAAAATTGTATTTCAATTGTATTCCATTAATATTTTATAGCAATTCTTGTTTCTGAGCAGATTAGCCGTCACTGCTTTGAATATTTTTCAAAGGTTCAGAAGACGAACAATTTTTGTAAATACTTCAATTAATGCATTATTTGATTATTTTTTAGATTTAAAAAATTTTAGCAAATACATTGTTATTTCCACATTCGGCGCTTTTAATAACATATTGAAATATGCATATTATCCCTGAAATGTACATCAAACAGCGGTGAGAGGTATGGAAAAGTGGTCCAAGTCAATAAATTTATCTTCTTATATCTCTGTAAATTTTATAGATAGAAGCTTCGAAATTTGTATATGAATAGATGATTGTAAAAAAAATATTTTACTAATTGACATTTTTGGCACTACGGGGGACGTACAAAAATTTAATTTTTGATACTTTTTATTATCTATTCTATTAGAAGTCAAAGCGTTTTAATACAAATTCTCACCTTATTTGATGAAACTTTGTAATTGGAAGGATATGTCTAGTATCAATATTTAAGGAAATAAACGCTTGCTCCACTTTTTTGAGACATCCTATATAATTCCAGATTATTATATGTATTTACTTACTTATAAGGATGAAATGAAATTTTATATTGAAACAAAATATATTTTTTATATTAGATTAAAAAATATATCTTAATTTTTAAAATTTTAAAGGATCGAACACAGGAAGTTTAGAAAAAATGAAAACAATTCAGTAAGCAACTATAAATTTTCTTTGGAATGAGTTGTTTTCTAAGTGAATCAATTTGTATTAGCAACTTATTAATAATCACTAAATGTAAGTCTCCATAAAATAGTATGAGGCAATTTTTTTAAAGAGAACCGTTCCTGTTCTTAAAATTTAAAAAGCAACCCCACAACAGTTGCCTTCAACATACGCAAAAAAAAGTTTCTGAACCATATTTCTATTTAGCATAATTTCCTAAAAAAATGATAGGAAAAGAAAGTTGCGCAGAACACGAGGATACGGCTTCAGATATCAAAATAAACAAAGGAAGAAAATATTTCTAAAACATTTTTACCGAAACCATATAAGCAATATATAATTTTAATGTTTTCACAAAACATACCTTTCCACATTTTGCGAAAGATTCCCACTGCCGTTCAACGCTTGACATTCAAAGCAGACATAAACGATATGTTGTCCTCAAAAGTATAAACAAATCCGGCAGAAAAAATGCACAATTAAAACGAGAAAAAATATATATTTCTCCATTATTCATAATATTTTATCTAACTTTTAATGTATTGTAGTACATCGGCTCCTTCACCAGGTTGCTTTAGAAACAAAATGAGACACTGGAATCATTACATTGTCATAAACTGGAAAAAACGCTTAGTTTTATTTATAACTCTTTATTTCATTCAACTTAGTGCTTTTACTTTAAAAATGCTTTTTGGAACATAAGAAGGCAGATATAGTAGATAAATAGGAAAAATTAAAAAAGGAATATTGCGTGCTATATCACCAGATTCCAGGAATACAAAAGTAATTCACATATTTTTCTTAATGCATTTAACAAGCTATATAAACAATCATCTGTTTTCAAACAGTTTTATTTCTATAATAATTATTTGCTCAAACTTTAAATGATCACCTGAAAATAAATAAACTATGGATAGGAATATATGACTTCACTTTTTCCAAAGAGGCTATTCTTCTGCTATTACTGAAGAAGATTAAAAGTCATGGAATCAGTATAACTAAAGGATTTAATGACAGTTACTTTCCCTTTGAGGCCTAGCTGCTTGCCACATTCTCTCCCGTCTGTCACCAATATGTGCCGGATGTTGTGGCTTTTAGCTACCGACTGACGCATCGGTGTGACACCAGTTTGGAACGTCTCATTAGAATTTTAGAATTATAAATTATTGCCAGTTTTAATAAAATACCAACTAATAAATATAAATTGTCAATTGATCATTATAATTTTAATTATCAATTAATAAATATAAATTAATTATTATAAATTATCAATAATTATCATTATTATTATTTATTATAAATTTAAATTTTTATGAATTTTTTGGGGGCAATTAGGTTTAACTAGAAAAACTGCACTGTGTGTGTGTAATTTATAAACTTTTTAAAAAATCATTTTCAGATGAGTTTACTTTGAAATAAAATAAATTTTCAATATCATGCCGCCTTTGCATAGCGTGTTCCCTATTCTCAATTTATTTGGAATTAATTCATTTTTCCTTCCTGTGGAACAGTTTTAGTGTTCATCAAGAAAGTAAAAGGAAATTAATCACCCTGCATAAGTGGCAAAGTGTTAATTTTTACGGAAATTTAATTTCTCAGAAACTTTGCCTCTGGATATAATAGAGAGAATAAGAACAACTTCTAGAGTTAATAGATAGATAGAAAAGGGGATTTTTCATGTAAGATGAATTAGAATTTTCCCCATCAAACACTTTACGGAAAGTGTTGTTATTTATTGTCAAAGCATGCATTTTCCTTTAGTTTCTTTTAATAAAGGTTTGGTATTGAAATTGACTTCAAAGAAATTTTTATAGTAAAATATTTATTATAATTAATTTCAAGTTGAAGGATCTTTCAGAAAACTCTCATTATTTTCTTTCCATTGCAAGAGCAGTTTATTCATAACTTCTGATATTTATTCTAAGGTTCATGAATAAATTTGGAATGGACTGCCATTATTTTAATTTAAACTTCCACGATTTCTTTATGCAAGCAATATTTGTTGAAAATTAAAATCAGTGGATAATATTGAAGAAGGAGTAAATTATGATTGTGGTGATGAGTACGAGTCTCTGAAACTAGGCTGAGTGTTACAAATATCTGGTCTTTAAGGAAAAGTTAACATTTTATTTTCTACAGTAACACAAGCCTGAATTATCATGCTTGAAATTCATGTAGTTCACTTACTATATATCATGCAGGATCATAAGTCTACTGTATTTTTTGTAGCACCATTCTGACGAGGGTTATTCAAAAAATTTTCCAATGCCATGAAATGTCAATGATTTCAACCCCCAAAATCAACTGTCGAAAGTCTGATTTTTTTTTGTCTCAATTGAGTTTCAATTCAATCTTCATGAATCCCTGAGTGAAAAGAGAGGGGTGATTTTTTTAATAAATATAAAATTTCAGTTTTCTCTATTATTTTTCTGGTTCAAATATTTCAAATCTTAAGGAAAGAGAACCTTAAGAACATGTATCTAGAATAGGGTGACAATTAGGAATGGAAAATCAAGTTTCAACAATCAATAAAAAATATAAAAAACAAGAAAAAAAAAACAGAAATAAAAAATGGGGTAAACTACTTAAAAACACACTTTTCTACATACAGGCTAAAGAATAACCCAAATTGAATGTTAAAGAAACATTTATAATATATTAACTATAAATAACATTTTGAACTAATAATTAATAATACCCTAATCAGAATTCGAACCGTGAACAAACAAATTTACAGATGAATGTTCTATCACCGTAACTACGGTAACCACTTTCTAGGTTTCTTCTTGGTACAATATTCTTTCCATTTATAATGTTTGCCTTTAAAAATGAATGCACTTCCTTAGTTGCCATATCGTCAAAAGGAACCTTTAAATAATCGCATGATTATTACAGAATCTTAAAATTTGGGTAACTCATCTCAGCCAGTACTGTTATGTAAGTTTTCTAAATTCACTGTAATTTCTTATGGAGTAAGTAATATCTTTTTATCATGAATTTTGATTCAATTTATGCAAGTAATATTAATATATTAAATAGGATAACCTGAAAATCCTTCTTACATGTTTCTATGCGTTCCTCTCATAATTCGGGTGTATTTTTTTAGTAAAAGTAAACTCACTTAAAATTTTGGTAGCTGAATATAATTATCAAAGATTTTTTAATACATATAAAATTTCAGTTTTCGCTATTATCTTTCTAGTTCAAATTTTCCAAATCTTAATGAAAGAGAACCTTAAGAACATGAGCATTTATTTTACACCTTTGTTTCTTATTTGTATCTTTGTTAAACTGCGCAAATTATTAAATTACAAAGTTATTATTTTTTCAAAGACACTTGTGATTATTATAAGAAACTCGAAGTGTCCACCATATTTTCAATTCTTTCATTTAGAATCATCAATCATAGCAATCAGTGTTCATTATTCAATCATACATTTATTTAAATTTTGTGAATTTTTGAAATTGCAATCTTTTAAGGCCGTTGGCCTTTTCTTAATATAGACTCCTATCTGTTAACTTGAATAAAGAAATATTGAGAAGGTTAGCACAGCATTGAATTTTAAAATGCTAAAAAATTAGTTTTCGAAAATACAAATCAATCGAAAAATGCTCTTTTTGCAAACAAAGGGAAAGCTACGCTAGAACATTATGCATTATGAGAAATATTGTCAATCCAGTCATTCAATTTTATTATGAATATTTCAATGATATTATTAAATTAATTAATAGATGTTATTCGTGAAAGCTAAACATGTCAGTTGAAATAAATTTCCAAAAATGATTAGTTCTCTGACTGTTTATCCCGCAATTTCCGGGGTTAGGAAGCAAGTCTATTTTTTTTCTGCATCCTGCGATTTTCGCAAGCTAATATGCTAACTTAGTGCAATTATATGGTAGAATCGTATTATACTAATAAAGTCTTGCCTAGAAATAACAATTCGCTTGCTTCAACATGTTTACGAACGTTGTCTTTAAATAGATATTTAAAAAAAATTGGCAGCATTTGGGTTAAACTTATAGTTTTAAAAATTAATATTTCACATTATGATAAATACTTAACCTACTTAATAATACTTAACGTATAAGCTATATAATTACTGTTCGGTGAAAAAATTACCGAAGATCATTCTTTCGGAATCCTAGAAATATAATGCTGTCAGAGCTTTCTAAGATAGATTAAAATGGTAAAAATATTATAAAAGAGATTTTGTTATCAAATATAGTTTCAAAGTAATGACATGAAAGTACTAAAAAATGAAAAAAAAATTGATGAACATTTTATACATCTAAAATGCAAGCAAGAATGATAGCGACTTTAAATTCAACTTATATAACAATATGTCAGACATTGCGTTTATAATATAACCGAGATAAGTCATTAGAAAGAAAATCAAATAGGGGAGAATGGGGTAAAACCGGGCACCCTTGATTCTGACGCTATTATCTTTCCTATCTAGCACACAGATACTGAATCACACTCTACTATTCAAGAAAAAGAAGCAGTCGTAGTGGCATGTTGTAGCTGTTGAATTCACTGATACTGTGAAGTTTTATTTCTTTTAAGACGTCCACTCTCTAATGTTTGTTTGATTTTAAACTAGCCTTACTTAAACATCGTTACAGTTATAAAAAATCTATTTAGTCCAGCTCATTATGCGTTTAATAAGGATTTATACCCTATCAAACAATAAGGATTTACTCCAATAATTACGCGGTTCAATTTATTTTTTTATAACCTCTTCACATGGGGTAAAATAGGGTAGGGTAAGACTGGGACAGTCAATATTGATGATTCCTCCGATGAAGACGATAAAAACACATCAAACGTTGATTGTTGATATTTTAATGGTGTAATTTCTAATTTAAATAAAGAAAAAAGGTTAATCCATTGTAAAATCTGTCTTAGCCGTGCCCACAAAAACTGCAGTGGCGCGGAGGAAGAAGACAACAGCTTTGTATGTGAATTTTGTAACTGCTATTCTGAAATTGTAATATTAATAAAATAAAAATGATTGCAACTTTTCCACTGAAAATTGAGTTTTCCTAATTTCCCATAACCTTAACATGTGTACCCGGTTTTACCCCAATAGTGGGATAAAACCTGGTGGTTTGACTTGTTTGAAAAAAAAATTCATTGACAAAAAATTAATGAAACTGTGACTTTTCTGGAACGATATATTGTACTCCGTTAAACAATGAATATTTTAATAAAATTGGAAAATCTGCACGTCGAATAATTTAGCTCCAACAGGCCTTTGAGTCCTAGGTACCCGGTTTTACCCCACTTTCCCCCATATCTCTAATTTTGTAATGCACTTTGCAAAATATGGAGACATTGTTGATTGGTTGAAGGACACTTTTTGACACAAAAAAGTTATCGCAGTTAAAATTTTCTTAATGTAACGTATAGAAGATACGTATCGATTAACAACAAACATTTCAAATTTTGTAGAAAGCAACTCATTTTCTGATTGAAGCTTATTTTAAAGAATGATATCTTGCAACTTAAATCGAGGGTTTTTATTGTAATACAAGCTGAAAAGAAAGCATATATATCTTTTTTCTTCAGCTGAAATATCTGACTAATAAATCACCTAAATTATTGGCTGTTGGACATAAATTCATTACTGAGAGATGTGTAATTCGATAGTTCATAAATAAACTAGTTCTTAACCATAAAATTATCGTAGGAAGGTAACAATAAGGAAATCCGTTAAACGAATTGAGTAATCTATGTATTTTAAAATTCATCTTACCCGGCTTCTTATTTACCACATGAAAAATGATCGAGCGAAGAGAAGTTCTGTTTTGACTCGACCTTCCGACATTTCGTCTGTTTGTCGGTAAATGTGTTTGTTATGCAGTCACGACACAACGTGTTGTTTGATTTTCTTCGAATTTGGCATAAATGTTCCTGGAAGTCATTAAAAATGACGCACGTGTGAGGATTTATAATTTTTGTTTCTGTTTAATCTAATGCTCATCTTATTTCAACGATTCTATCCAAATGGTTATGCTTTAAAAATGTTTATACTACCTTCACTCTCGTGCGTAAAATGTCTACATCTTTTTCCAGCACATTTTTGATCTCACTCTCATGGTTTACCAGCTAGTGAAGGCCAAAGGTTAGAAATAATGCTATGAAAGTGTATTTCTGACATATCGAGAGCGAGATTATGAGAGAGGAGAATCCCGTCCCTCTCTAGCCCTCACCTGGTTGCTCAATTACTTTTGTAAACCTTTAAAAGTTGCGATGAAGAGGAGATCTCAGATTTTTTTTAATGTTGCGAGGTCTACTTTTCACAGAAATGCTAGAAAAATCCTATTTAGCTCACAATAAAGTACTCACTACTGTTATATAATTCGCTACGGTAATACATTCTCGGGTTATTAACAAAACGAGTTATTTAAAATTTTATTTTTTATTTATTATATTTTATTTATATTTCATTTTTTACTTAGTCTTATGCATGATTGTATTTCTTTATTAAATTTGTATTTCATTGTATTTACTTTGATATTTTTATTTTGTAATGCATTACTTATATTGTTTTGTATTGAATTATCCAATTTTTTGTTTCGTATTGCATAACTTTTATTGAATTGTATTACACTAATATTTGTATTGAATTTTTTCTTCCCGCCGACTCGCGACATGCTTTACACCCTTGGGAAATAAAAAAAAAATACAATCGCGATTGTATTGAATGGTACATAGCTAATGTAACGTTGTCATATTTTTCATAAAACAAACCAAGAAAAAGTAAAATGAAATATTTCCTGGCGGTTTCTCTAATCAAGCTCCGAAATAAATTCTAAGTAATTAAGGAATGATATCCAACTCGACTTCAAAGTTTAAATTCCGCTGTGCAAATCAAAACTAAAATTTACCAAACACTTTGAAACTCAAAACATTTCAGATGACATCAACTTTGCTCAAATTTGCACTTCGAGTGAATCACATTTATTGAAACGAAATGTAACGGTATCAGAATCAAATTCATTTTAAATGCACGGAGCTCTGCATAGCTCGAAGCATTGTTCCTCAAATCCCGTTACAATTAAGCATCCCCATTAGGAGTCTTAAAGAAGATGTTTTAGATCGTTATGGCCTTCTATTCACCAGTTATTAGCACACTTTCGTGATAATGCATTATCATTTACGTGGACTGCAAAATGAAGTGATAAGGAATACAAATGAGGTTGTTACGAGGGTCAGCTATATATTTCTATCTCCCAGCACAATGCCCAATGGATTTCTGAAAAATCCTTAATTGTTGTCTTCTATTCATTTCAATAGGATTAAAAGCTTTCAACAGAGGATAACTTAGTGGCATGATCCTTATCGAAAGACATTAACCTTCTGTTGTTATTGTGTATGAAAGTATTTTATTCCAAGTAATATTTTCGTAACATTTTCTATTTCACATGATTTTTCATACTGATGCTATTTAGTGACTGTCATTGCTTCTTGGCATTAGTAACTATGAATTCATATTGTAAAATCAGTTACAGTCTTCTGTTCATAAAAATTATTAATGAAACAATAAGCTATATTCTGTAGACAGTTGTTTTATTTGCTAATAATTGCCTGTATTGGCTATTCATGTAACATCAACATAAAATTACTTAATGCAGAAAAAATCCCTTCAAAGTCAGCTAAAAATAACTAATTAGCAGTCAATTATTTTGCACAGTTTGAAACTTTTATCGATCTGTTTAAGCTCTATGATGTAAATGTGGATAAATCGTGTCAATTGCGATAGGTTAGTCAATTATTTAAAAATCTGTCAGAACTAATCGAGAAGCTGAAAGTCTTATCAGACTACCTATAACTGATTTTGGTAAAATGTTAATTGATGAAATGTTGGTCAGTCAAACAGACTTTAACTATATAAACGCAAATGGAAAATAATTATTAATTAATCATTAAATTTATAAATATTTTATTTCGAACATGATCAATTTTTATTCTGTTTTTCTTATAATTAGAATTTCTTTAAATTTCTTTAAAATAATAATAAATATAGATTAAATCAGGAATTTATGTTTTTTATTATATATCCACTCTGTAGTTGAACGATAATTAAATATAAATTAAATATGCTGAAATTAAATGAATGCTTTATTTATACTAGTGGCACAATATTAACTGCTAAATAAGCTAGGCTAGCTAGAAGTTTGAAATCAAAAAGAAAAAAAAATTATAATGTTACATGCTTTAATACCTACATACTCTCCGAATTTTGTATAATACAAAGTACTTTGTCAAATAAAATGAAAAAAAATAGTGAATATCTTATTATTTATATTAGAAAAATCATAAAAAATTTATACGAGTACACCTTGCCCTCGACTTAAGACCTGTGAGACTACAAAAATAAATCCATATTCTAAAATGAAACGTTGTTATGTAATTTGGGTTGTATTTTTCTTTGCAGGAAATACAATAGAGTTCATAATATGCATTTTTCACGTACGTAAAATAATTAAGCGTATATGGATAGATTTTTTGTCCTTTATGTACAATTTACATAATCGAATGAAAATAGTATTGAAAAATATAAATTCGACCTTTCAGTGGGAACTGAACTCTGTCATATGTTGAGAAGGACCTGTGCATAATTTGTTAGAAACGCCCTGTTTCTTGAAAAGTAATCCTTCTTATTAATATTCAATTTTATTTATGTTATTTTTAAAATAAAAAAATTGTCGTTAATTAAAACATTATCTTTTATATTTAAATCATGGTTTAACATATTAGATTACGGCTGATTCGTTTTGGAGCACAATACTTATTGAAGGTACATATTGGAATTATAATATGCAAAACTTGAGCACTTTTAAAACTTTTTAAGATAACTGGTACGTTTCAAGAAATATCTAATGTTTCCGAAAAATATAAAAATTTGTTTTTAAGGCAGATAAAATAGCATTTTGACAGCATGCATGATTCGCGATGGGGATATGAAAAGTTAAGCACAGAGGCAGTAAACTGCATTTATGCTCATTGAGATGTATTACTTCATTTCAACACATATTCCATTTCGTATCTTCATTATCATATAACAATTATTCTTTATTGTTTTTTGAAAAATATCGTGTCTCTTTGAATCTAATACTGCGATATAATAATGTTTAAATTCATTATTATAATGTTTAAATTTCTTTTTGTTCTGTATATTACTTTTACATCATGTAAATCCATAGTATAAGAGTAAGGATAGATTTACCACTCCATAAAATCTTGAGCAAAGTTTATTTGGATAAAAGCCTAGAATCTCTAGATCATAAAAATGTTAATTAAATGAACATTTAAAACCATGTTCAAATTTATAACTACATTAATTTAGTTGTACTTCACATGACTTTCAGAATTTTATCTGATGATGAAAACTGATTTGATTGACGGATTAGAAAATTAAGAAACGTATTTTTCAACCTCTGAATTTATCATGGATACTTTATATTTATTGAAAAAATATACTTCTTTTAAAGAAAATTATCTATACTTCCTTTGATTCATGTGTTAGTTACAACTGTTTGCGTATTGTACACTGTAAAAAAAATCCCGAAAAATTTACGGTTTTAAACTGGCAGCTGGGTTGGTTGTGCAAAACCGTAAAAGTTACGAAGTAAATCCGTAGGCACAACGGTTTTTTACCATACAGGAACAAGTTTTCCCATAAAAGTTAGGAAGTAAATCCGTAGTCACAACGGTTTTTTTACCGTATGAAATGAAGTTTTCTCCGTAAAAATTAAGTCATCGAAGTAAGTGACGTCATCGACTGAGTTGAGTTGTTTTTCTCCTTCTGTTCGAGTTGAGTTGAAATATGCTGATGTGTATTATCAATTAGGAATATTAATTAATCAAGGCTTAATTATTAATTTCAATTAGTTTAATTAATATAATTTTTAATTGAAATTACTTGGACGATTTCGATGCAAGATGGTGACAAAACTTCTAACTCCTCTGAGCCGGGGATCGAAACCGCGTTCTTAGAAATAAAAGGCTGTCGCTCTAACCACTAGACCACCGGAGACTTCATGAAAGGAAGTAAAAATAATCTATTTGAGTTTTAAAGTCACTATAGCTCTAGTGGCGCCACCTAGTGGTGTAAAAATCAACTATTGCCAGAACACGTGTTTTAAGGTTAGCTTTCATGAGTGACAACAGGTTACTGCAACATGTATAAGCAACAGCGGAGACGGAACCCTATTAAAAACATGAAATGAATGCAATAAAATTACATTTAAGAAAAGGGAAAGATATCGTACGGAAAGCAATACCGTATGACGAAAAACAGAATTTGAACTGACGGTTTTAAACCGTTTATGGCTGGAGCGGAAAACGGTGAAAAACCGTTTTGTTAACAAAACAGCTTTAAACCGTCAAATATACGGAAAAAGTCCGGGAAAAAAACGGATATTTTTTACAGTATACAGAGGATTACTGGCGGATAACAAACTTGTGCATGTTATACTTGATTTAATGCGGAGATGTATATTTCAGTCAGTTTGCAGTGCATATTCTTTATAGAATAAATAAAGCCCAATGAAGGTCAATTTTAAAGACAAAGATATAATTTTGAATAGCTAATAATTTTTTCTGAAACAAACCATTATATTTCTGTTATGAAACATAGAAATGCATATTACAGAACAAATCAGAAACGTTGCCCATTTTTGGAAATGGGCAACGTTTCTGATTTGTTTAATAAACATTTTTTAACATTAAACATAATTTTTTTTCTTTAATAGACACCCTTTATTAAAGAAAAGAAAAATTAACTCTCTTTTAACACAATTTTGCAAAATATTTCTTAGAACACAATGCAGATATTGTTACAATAGAAAAGAAAACTATAAGCGGCTGAATATACTTGCTACTAAAATTGTTTGTCAAAACGTAAATGTAAAACAAAAATAACAAAACATCACAAAATATTTAAAATGTTATTTACTTTCTTTTGATAGTCACAACAATCTAGAGTTTTTAATCAACATCGATCACAATGTTCGTTTTTGAATAAATTAGAAACACAGCTTTTTGACATCAGTTGAAACTATATTTTTTATTTATTTTCTGATTTTGTCTGGGCTTAATTGGCACTAGATAGGTTCGAGAAGGAAAGTTTTTTTTTCTAACATTCTGATACTTGGCAAGAGAAAGCGTTAATAAGCTCCTGACTTTTTTACTGATTTTTTCTTCATTCATACAAAAAAAAAGAAAATGTTTATGCTTATGTTCATGGTTATGATAATTTCTTTAATAATTTTGGAGAGCCATATTCATCAATTATTATGTTTATTACCTGATTTTCCTTCGTTTAATAATGAAGATAATTGCTCCAGAATTAAATAAAATGAAAGGAGAACATTTTTATTTATCTAGTTTGCTATTTACGTATTATTCATTTGAGAAAGAGAAAAAAAAACTGGCTACATTGTTGGACCAAAATAAAAATAATGAGCTTTATGTAATTACTTATTTTTAATTCGTTAATTTGAATTGAATGCTATTATTATGTTTATAGCTTTATAACTAGCCTTTAGGATTTATTCAGCTTTCTAACTCGAAAAAATTGAAGCAAAACATGTGTTAATGTAAGAATAAAACTTGTGATTACAGTGTGATAAAATATTAATTCTAAACTACATTTTAGCACAGTTAATGTGTTTTCATATTTACCATGTGATAACAGAAGTATAAACGCATGTGATGGATTTTTAAGTTTCTTTGCAGTATTAAAATAATTTTACATTCGAAGATTTTGCCTAACGTTTTTGCGCACCTATTTAAAAAATTGCGTTTCCTGAGAATCGTAACATTCGACAATACTTTGAAAACATATTCATATCTTACACATACAAACTATGAAAAAGAAAGAAAGACCCTTTAGAGAAGTTTAATGATGCGCCTTTCAGAAAAAATATTTTTTTACTACCTATAATATTTTTAAAACAAACCAAAGTACTTATATTATTACGATAACTGTTTGTTTAAGTGCTTTTAAATTGTATTTTGTAAACGGTTTTTATAAAATAAGTACAAAGACATCAAAGGATTTCTTTGCATCCAAAATACGATATTCACATAGAACGTAAAGTTGAAACTTAGTGACGAATAAAGATTTTTAACGCGACGGACGAAAAAAACACATTTAATTTAACATTTGTTCTCTTGCAATGTCATATAACTTAATGATATAATTCAATTTCAACTATTCACAACGTTGCACTTTTATGGAACGTGAATTTCTCTTTACAGGGATTTAATTGAGAAATACTTGGTAAAGTTAATGATAAGTTTGAAAAGTGTACACGTTTATTTTACTAAAAATTAAAAAAAAACACTCACTCAAGCATTTTCTTCCATAAACTTATGTAATAACTATGGCTTCGACCTTTGACTATCGATATTTTTAAAATCACTAGATGCAATCTTTGCAAACATGTTCAACGTCAAACATGCCGTTGAACCAAAGGAATTGTCATTTATATGAAAAGCTTTATACGTATAATATGATTAAACGCTATAATAGCACAAGTTAATATATTACCATTGAGAAAATAGCAGGATGCAGCAGGAAATATATTTACTTCCTACACTCGGGATAAGCAGTCAAAGGATTAATCTCAAAATCTCCATGAAATTGCAATTTTTTTCAATTTTAAGAATAAACCCTCTAAAAGTAATGCAATGCTATAACGAATGTCATTTTTTAATTTTCATTTAATATTAGGAATCTAGTAGTCAAAATTTCATCAAATTCCTGACTTGACACCACACTTGAAGCTGTCTTCCATTTAAATAACAAAGAATTTCAGAGCGCCCTCATTACCTATCTCCAAGATTATATGATTTTCTAAGTATGGTTTCTGAAATTTAAACATGTATTCAATAAGAAAGAAATCGCGAAAGAAAACGTACGTAAACCAATTCGAAGAAAGAAATATCTTTTTCTCATTTTTCATGGCGCCATAAGTTTTAGTTTTGTAGCGTTCATTTGTATCTCGTTCTACCATTCGGAGTTTCATTTTTTAAAGAGACATCAACAGATGAGCTCAAAAATATTGTATTCATTGCAAACTTTTGTTGACTGTTGTGTTCGTATGCTGCTATTTTATTACCGTAATGCAAAAATAAGAATTCGACATTTCAATATTAAAGAAAATATTGGAAGCATGAAACTATGGGTATTATGGCCCCTAAAGTCGATACATAAAACAAGCAACATTCTGCAGTGAATTGCTGTGTCGCGAATATTATGAGTCAGACATCAAAAGTTTATACGTAAAGTTTAGCATAAACAAGCACTTAAACAGCATTATGCTTAGAAAGCATAGAAAACAGGATGAATAACCATTGCTATAAATCTGAAAGGAGCAAACTTCCTAGAAATGATAGATGGCATTTTGAATAACTAAAAATTTATCGCTCCATTACACAAACTAATGTTGAGAATAGAACCAAAGATGAGTTTCCGAGAACTGTATTGCCAATTTGTTGCTCCAGCTATTTTCAATTTCGAGATTCCGACCAACGATTGGCCTTTTCTTGGAGGGGGGGGGATTTTCTCAATAACAAAATGGCTTCTATTTTTAAATATATTGTTCCTTGAAAAATCGATCATAACAACAATAATTGCAAACTAAAAATAAAAGATGCGCGTTTCTTCATCTGAAACTGAAATCACTGCTATTACATTTTTCAGTTGTCAGATTGTTAATTAAATGTTCAAGTATCAGCTTTTGACTAAATCATACCGAACATATGATTATTTAAAGTTAAGAAAACTAATGAATTATTTACATCAAGTTACTCATAAGAGACTTGAAGATTTTGTCTTGTGTACCATACGTACGGCTTAGACAGCGCTTGCCAATTTTCCATCGGTCCAAGAATTAAAAAGAAATATTTTAGTTTAATCTATGTAATAGAAATTACCTCGTTGTATTAAAAAAAGCATAAACTCCTCTACCTTAAATATAATTTTTACTGTAAACACGCTTTTAGTTTCTTACAATTCACATTGTTTACTGGAACAAATATAAAACATGCAAATAAGCAGGAAAGGTGTGTTATACAAATTTAGGGTATTTTATAGCTCAAATATCAATTTAAATAAGTAGTAGAGATGAATTAGAATAAAAATCTGCTAGAGATAGAATTTCAAAATAAATGATGGAAAGGGATAACCCTGAAAAGTGACAGATCATTAGAAAGAACTATACTAAAGTTCTAGGAATAAATATTATTCACAAATGTTTGATTCTTACTGAAAGTTTTAAAATGCAGAAATAGCATAATATGTGAGGAGCTTAAATTGTTTAAAATTACCATCAGCTCAAAGTTTTCTTTATTCTTTTTTCTTGCACAAGAAAGGTAGAATGCCTTAAAAGTGTTTAAAAAATATATTCTTTTCTAAATACCCACGATATTATATATTGAATCTTATTTTCCAAATATAACCCAATGAAGCAATTTAATAAGACTCGATTTAAAAAAAGCTATTGATTACATAATCTTGGATGTGTTTCTTATAGGAAAGAAATAAAGAAGAAAATTTTCTTTACTGCAAATGACGATATGAAAATGAAACCCATATGTTGATGGATGTCTTATGTTTGATGTATATTTTCGTAATGTCTTAGAATTGAAATATTTTATAAGAATTCTTGTATTTTAATAACATTTTTCCTTAATTTTTAACAGATTTTCTGAGTATTTTTAAAAGTTTTCAGCCCTTTTTCAGTGATTAGCTATTTATATCCTTTTCAAATACCGAATGAATTTAGTGATTTATATAAATTGTCAATTATTGGAAGCTTTTTTATGTTCCATATTAATGCCTTATCTTCCTTTGCCAAATATAAAAAATGGGAGGTAATCATTTCTTATGAGAAAAGAAATAAAATAGTTAAAAGCTTTGGAATTAAGTAGGAAAAAAATTAAAAAATCACTCGAAAGCCAATAATAATAATAAAATTTTTCTTGTTTATCGACTCTCTCCTTTTTCATTAATAGGAGGTTTGTCGATGAAAATTAAAACCTTCAACTTGTTTAAGTCTTCTATTTTTATAATTTGTTCTTTCTATTTTTGCAATTATTTACAATTCTAAAATCTTGTAGGACTTGAGAAAACACTAAATCAGAATGCAATATTTCAAATTATGTAAATATATCGTAGCACTTGCCAGCAATTTTAAACGGAAATCAGAATCCAAAATAATTAAGTACTAGAGAAATTATGAAATGAAAATGAAATAAATGCTATGTAATTGCTTAATTAATAAACAGCGAAACATGATTCACAAAACTAATTTGCCCAGAAAACTCAATATCAAGATAAACTTGGATAGCATGTTCTTGTAACTTTTGATAATGTAATATGCAATAGATTATGTGAGTTTTAACGCTAGCATATTAAGCGAGAATTTTAGTTTGGTCGCAATTTTATTAAGGAAACGCTGGCGAGGCATGTTGAACTGTAAGACTTAAAATATTGATCTTAATTAAAAAAACTAAATAAAAATAAATAGTTTTCTTCTTAATTTTTATGATTTTTTTCTTTGATTCATTTTTGGGCTGCTAGTTTGAAATGGCATTATCGTGGATTCTCAAACATATCTCCATGTTTCTTGCATGACGGGCCACATTTATCGGGATCGCCTGCACAGAGGTGCAAAAGATGCTCATTTCGACGTCGTGAATTTCAACGCTCGTCATTGCAACGATCGCTGATGAATGCTATGAAGAAGTGAAGGAGTGACTGGCTTTCTTCCTCTATTTTTAAGCTGGTTGAGCATGCATGGGGCATTCTAGGCAAATGTGTTGATGTACATCATCTACCCCCACACGTCTATTTTAATTTCGGATAGTAATAATTAAGGAATGCGACGGTCTACCACAACAGCAGCTGGGTTATTTCGTATTCAACATTCACAGACGTGGTACTAACTGTCTTGCAACACAGGCAAGGATATGGCTTATTAGCCTTGAAAAATACCACATTTCGTTAATATTTCTAGACAAGACATGTATTTCCCATTTATTCCAGGGAATATGTTCTTATTTTATTGGATATTGTGGTATATGTACCTTTTTTTGTTTTGTAACATCTTTGTATTAAAGAGGCTTTATGTTTATAGCATTTTTTCTGTCTTTTCAGCTTAATTCTGACAAACACTCATTATCCTTAATTTATAGACATGACTGTATAAAAATAGTTTGATGATTAGCCCTTAGTTGGAGGAGTTGTATGTTACAATTTGGCAGGGGCGGAGTACAGAGTACGCCAGGTCACTTTTACCATCCTCTGCTTTAAATTTCCACTCCGTTTTTATTAGTTTATGACTTTTATCAGTTCAGGATCCATAATAGAGAGAAACGAAGAATAAATGCCAAATAAAATAGAAATAGGAAATATGGATTCGGCATATATTGAATTAACAAGCACTTCCAGTAAAGGATACCAATTTTAAGTCGACAGTGCATTGGTCACGGATTGTATAAAAGTTTTGGCAGTTTTCATTGAAAGAGCCGAAAAATCCTGTCACTGTTGCTAACTTACCAAATTTTCTGCGTATGTTCCTCTTTAGGAGGCACAAGAAATTTCCTTGGCGTACTTGAGGGGTGGAGTACTAAGTTCAACGATGTGACGTGAGCACAAAAGAATGCTTAGAATGGGAGATGGAAGTCAGACTGAAAGAATTGGTTAGACTCATTGTACTTGGGGGATGTTCCTATTAGGTTACAGGAGTGGGGGAGGGCTCAGGAAAGAGCAGTCGAAATTTCACAGCAAGAAAAAATTCATTGGCGTACCCCGTTACGCCTGGCCTTCCAACTAAGGGTTAAATAAGCATAGTGATAGATGATAGCATCCATTTTTCAAATTTTGAATATAGAAACAAACGAATTCCCTTTTTGTTTCTACAAACAATTAATGGTGTCTAATCGAGCAACCACTTCCAACAGTTGATGACATACTTCACTCATAAGTGCTATGGTTCATATCAGTTTGAATAGCTCTCCAGAGGTTTTCGTTTACTGTTCCTCATTTTATGGAATGATCTAACGGCACTCTTAAGTTAAACTTTCAACGCAATATTATTTAAGGGAATATTTGGATTTAACGAAACCACTGTTATATAAATCGTGTCATGAACTTCATCTAGAAAGCTTTTTAAAATGCACCTGCTAAGACTGGAATGGTGGTTAGGACTCATTGCACTTTGAATAATAGGCAACACTGGATGCCCATTATAAAATTCATCATTGAGAAATTAAATTTGTTTGATATTAAAGAAATTAAAAAATGAGATTATACGTTATTCTACATAAGTAATCCGTTAATGTAAACCTTTATGTAAACACAACACAAAAACGCAAGGACATATTAGAAATTATACAGCTTTCCAATCTCAACGAGGACGAATTGGTTGGAATAAAATCAACAGTTCATCCACGCTGAACGAAACCATCAAAATCAACCAAACAGTCCAAAGAACAAAGGATCTGAGAAGGTACACAGGATAATTTCGATGTCTGGTTTCTTTTCTCTTTTTTCGTACAGAATTAAACGAATTGTTGAATATTAAACTGCTGATTAACAATTATAGTGAATCAAATTTCGCAATTATCTTGTTTATCAAGAAGAGTAAATTTTCCTTTTGTAATTAATGCTTTTTCCCTTTAAATGGTTTTAAAAACTAATCATATTTCTTAATAAATGAGCATAATGAAGTTATTCATTTATGAAATGGAATTTAAATTGTATTAATAAATACAATGGAAATAATCAGTTTCTTATCAGATTATTTATTTTATTTACCCAATTTTTAGGAGTAACTTTCATATTATGTTGAAAGAAAGCTTTTGTTCTATTTCCGATTCAAAAATTATTTTTTACTACTTTTTAATTTTATTTCAATCGCATATGAATCTACTTCTTTAAGAGTGGTACCAAAGAAGTTGAGTTTCCCCAGAATA
Organism: Araneus ventricosus; assembly: GCA_013235015.1. Lineage (NCBI taxonomy): Eukaryota > Metazoa > Arthropoda > Arachnida > Araneae > Araneidae > Araneus > Araneus ventricosus. The sequence continues at coordinate 50,578 of BGPR01002005.1, forward strand.
GTTTTAGGGAAGAACTAGATATTTTCATTGGTGTAAAAGAATTCCTAAATTAACGATGAAAACTAACTGCAATTTCTCTAGAAATAATGTGAAACAAAAGTGGAATTGTAAAATTCATCACACGTTTTGTCGATGGACACAACTCTGGATAGAGTTTTTTCTTTATCATATTCAGGAATATATCTTTTTTATATAATTACAGCGCAATTTGCTTAAATAACTCAAATGATTGAACAAGAAAAAGAAAAAAACTTCTCAAAACACAGATAAAGTTCCAGATACCGAAGAAAACAAAGTTTAAAGGCAACACTTACAAAAATAAATTCTAACTGAAAGAAGCAAAATATATCTCTATTCAATGTTCACTCAAAGGATGACTATCCATATTTTGCGGAAAGTCCCCATTGCCATTCGTCTCTTGACATTCGGGGCAGACATAAACGATATGTTGTGCTTAAGCGCATAAGCAAATCCTCCAGAAAAAAATTCGCAATGAAATGAGACAAAAATATCAGTAACATTTCTCCACTATTGGCACTATTTTATCAAACTCTCAACGCATTGTACCGCACGGGCCCCGTCACGAGGTTGCTATAAAAACTAAATGCGACGCTAGAGCCATTGCATCGGCAGAAACTGGAAGAAATGCTTATTTTTTGTTTATAACTGTTTATTTCATTCTACCTAGTGACTTTACTTTAGAAATACTTCTTGGAACATAAGGAAGGAGGGAGGTGCAGATAAATAAATAGAATAAAAAGAAGCGTTGCAACTTCCAAGTGATATTTTAGCTCTATCCGAGCAGCAGTAACTTTTGTGTTGGACTGGAAGTTATGATTTTTTACTCTTCTTATTCGATGGAAACTGAAGTGGTATTAAATAAAGGTAGAACTGTTACACTAGTCTTTATGGGGCTTTTCTTGAACTGCCAACCAGCATTTCCGAGTACTGCGCAGTTTGATATTTATTGCAGTTGACGCATTTCAGGTGGTATTTTCGATTCCGGATAGATGACTGGCGAGTATTAGAAAACCGTAAAATGTAAGGAAAAGAGTTTTGCCGAGAGAGAACAAATAGAAACTCAATAGCACAAGAAATTCTTTTTGTATTTATATGAAAGAAAATTTCAAAAAGAATATTCACATTTATAGAGATTTCCATTGTTATTATGCTACACATGTTTATCCATAATACTTCATGAGAGCAAGTTTAATAGATGTTCAATGCTTCAAATAAAGCAGTTTTATTTTCTCTTTCTAATCATGTAAAATAAACTATGCGGTGTGATAAATTCTAATTTTTTTGTTGCATGTCTGATTTCTAACTCTTAGAGGAAAAAATTTACAGAAATATTTTTTCTTATGACTAAACATGTAAAAATAAACCTGAGTGATAAAAAAGAGTCAAAGATATTTGCAATGAAACCATTTAGCTATATAATGAAAAAGGCAAATAAAATATTCAAGGTTTTTTTCTTGTGTGCTAATCACACTTTTTCTAGGAAAGAATTATCAATTCGTTAAGGCAATTATTCATAAAAAAATGCCGTGTTTCTTTTTTGCGTGGAATAATATAAGTTTATGATTTTTTGTATACCAACTCGCGGATACATGTTTCTAGAATCTTCAATTGTAGTATAAGTGAGTATGAGTTAGCTGAATGAACCGATTTAAATACCAGATATCATAATCTGTTTAATTATACGGCTTATCTTAGATAAGATGATATTATATCATCTCTCTCTAAAATCAAATATAAACCTAGTGAAACAATATTTCTCTTAGGAAATAATCTAGTATTAAAATTCGAATAAAACACACTATAAAGAATATTAATAAAAAACAAGTAAGTAATAAAATGGCATATCTGAGTGCGAGGTGTTCAATGTGCATGATTTATAGCTGAAGAATTATTACTGAAAGCTCTAAATACATTTTTTGCTTTTAGTTTCAAAAGTAAAAGATAAAAAATGAAATACAAGGAATATTTCTTCTAGAAATCTGGAATCGGGAGGGTTTTGGTCACGAAGCCAAGACTCATTTGGAGATTCTATCTCAATTGGGGAGTTTATTTTAAATGCTGCTCAATCATACAATAACTTAGAAATTTTCTTTCTTTAATGAATATTTTCACAAGACTCACGCCAATTGGCTTAAAATCATTGTCTGTGTAAGTTTAGTCAAAATATTTGATATAGATTCTCTTTAATTGAAATCATACATCTCTTTAAAATATTTGTAGGCAAATGTATAAATTTAAGATTTGTCTATTCATTCTGTTTCTATGCAAAATTATTTAAGAAATGAAATAATTAGCCAGAAAATGTCCTTCTATGATTTTGTACTTAGTAATTACATTATATACCAAAAGTTATAGATTGTATAAAACTCATGATACGTCTCAACGTGATAATACTCTTTAAGAATTTCCGTTGATTGTAAAGAATTTTTATGTAAAAGAAAGAAGAATCGTGATAAATGAATATCTTTTAATCTTAGTTTTACATTTCGAAAATCTAGGTCTACTATCTTTCTTATTTCAAAGGACTAAATTTAAAATGTTTCAATTGATAGATTTGTTTTCAGTTGGGTTTTATTTCTTAAAGCAATGACTATTTTAAAACGAAAATAAATTTAATTAGTTAATTAACGAATATATTTTTGTTTTAAATGTTCACTAAAAAAAGTTAATAACATTAAGTATGATTTCTTTTTTTCATAAAAAAGTCAACCATTAATTAAAAAAATAGAAATATTTTTTCATTACATTCAACAAATTTATTTACCTTCTTTTTTTCCTAAACATTTTTTTAATAAATAAAAAAAGGAAAAAAGAACTAATCATCTCTTGACAGGTATTCTTATAACCAGGCATAATACGAAATTCTTCCAAAGTCTCATTGATCTCTTTAGTGTCACCATGGCTTAAACTTCCATTAAAATTGTGCCGAATCAGCAATCTTCATGCAGCGAACTGAATTTGATGTGATTTTAGCATACCTTCAATGTGATATTTAATTCTCTAGTTTCAAACGTGCTCATCATTCTAATCTTTGTGTCTCCGTTTCTGGAAGAAGTAATGAAATTCTCAATGTTAGCTATAACTATATCTTTCTTTTGGTCTTCAACTTCCTGCGCAGGTCTTATGGCAGAATTTTAAGAGTTAAACAAAGAGCAAAATAGTTTTATTCTGCTAAGATCATAAACTTCCGTTTTCATTCTCTTGGTAACTTGATTTGTTTTGTTTTCTGCAAAACAATGGAAGATGAGGATCAGAAATTGGCAAAGCAATGAAAATATTCAGTGAATCCATTAGAATTTGTTTTGTAGTAAATTTTTTCCGATAGTCTTCTCGCAAGGAATAAGTAAAATAAAACTAAAAATATGGAGTGACTTAGTTAAAGGTGCGGAAAATTGTAATGTTATTCATCATTTTTTGGCTGTAAGAGGGTTCATTCTTCAGAGACTACCTGACATTTTTTTAACGTACAGTGATAGAATAATTTTACCGAAAAAATAATTACTTGCATTTTATGTGTTTATTTGATCTAAAAAACAATGCAATTAACTATTTTATAAAATGCATCATTAAAGTAGGAAAGAAATAGCTTTTAATAATTATCATCATCGTTCCAATGAATCTGTCCTATTAGCACAAGATGCTCTACAGCATATACATTATTTGCGATGTTGCGCGGCATTCAAAAAAATATGTAGCTACGTCGAGGAGCTATCAAAAATATCGTGTGCTAATAGGGTGGTTGCCCAGATCGTGCTACTGGTTCCTTAAATTAGATCACCAATTTCCTTTAAGTTCAATTAAAGCAAACTATTTTTGTTCTTAAATTCACACCAGCGTACAGAGTGAACCCAAAAATATGATATTTTATGTACTGTATCAGTCCTTCAGTGTTCCTTTTTTCCTCAGGTGTGATGCAAAACTATGTAAACTTGTTTTGGGAGATATTTATCATTTTTTTTGGGGAGGGGCTTTATCCATTTCTAAATTTAATGAGGACTACTAATGACTATAAATGCTTTTGGTTATGTCTTTTAGTTCAAGACAGTATTTCTATTCATTTAAACAATCCAATTTAGGCAACTGTTTGTTGTCCATTCTAAGCAATATGGTAACAGGTAGAGAAAAGCTGAAAGAGTACCTTTAACATTTAATTTTAAAACTATTTAATGAAATTATTACAGTTAATTGTAGCAAAAGAAATTTCAACGAGGAAATGATAACATATTTTGCTACTTTGTAACAAATAAGAGCTATTGTCTTTGTTAAAATATTTAAATACATTATATCTAAATTTAAATAGTTTTCCTCTAACTCCTAACCACGTGATTTTATCTTAGATAATTTTATCGTTACAACATAATTTGTCTATTTTGTGACCCAAATATTTAATAGAATTGAAGTTACGATAGCGGCCCTCCTGCATACTGTCCAAATTCGACAATTTTTCTTATAATCTATCTTGGATATTCTATTTAAAGGGTCAGCAAATTGATCACCTAATATCCTAAATATAATCAGTCCTCCAATGATGAGGAAAAATAAAATTTTGAAAGTCATAAACTGACAAAACTTGAGTAATAAAATATATTTACAAACAAACATATTATTTATTCACATTAAACATCATCTAAATTTCAACTTCAACTTTCAATCCAGAATGCGCTAGATGACGCGAAATACCGTGCAGCTTGTATTGTCTTGAAGTTCTGTGTTTTCTTCTTAAGATGGAGAGCAGCACTCATTATGAGCATATGTGGGGGGGTGCCATTATCAATTTAGTTCGTTAAAATCATAGCTTATTCTTTTCGAAAATATATTAGTTAGAGGCGTAAACTCTTCTTACATATGACACTGTTATAATTATCAATTTATGATAATAAATCATTTATTTTATCATTACGCATATTTGTACGGAATTCTGTTTTGAGTGAGAGAATTTATTGAATGCGCTCCCCTGCTTAAGTGAATAGGCATGCAATGAATTCTATATTAATGAAGAAGATGGTTAATCCGTCCCATCCAAGAATCATTGGATCATTTGATTACTAAGAGTCTATGGAAATAACACAAAATATAATCTCAAACGCTTCATCATTGTTTCTCAGTTTAATTCGACGTGTTCATCAATTATTTCAATTATATCATACATTTACTTTTGAAAACGAATGTTCGCATTTAATCAAATACCTGATTAAACACTATGTTTCGAATGTCATTCAAAAGCTATAAATTTGAATAATGTTGTTTTTATGTAAGAAAATATATATATAGTTACTATCAAGTGAAAGTATCTTCAAAATAGTTGAAAAAAATGATTCTTATTGAAAATGAACATGATCTGAATAAAAATCAAAACACAATACTGGTGTAGGGAATAATGAAAATTCGACTATTTTATTGAAAAATGACAATGCTGTTTGAAGAAATCAACACAACTGGTGAAGGGAAATGAATGCAAAATTGATCCTATTTTCCATTGAAAAAATGTACAAGTTAGTTTGAAGAAATCAAGAACACAATGCTGGTGGAACGAAATGAATGCAAAAATTCACCTTCTTTATTGAAAAATGTACAAGTTGTTAGAAGAAATGCAAAATACAAGTTGGTGGAAACGAATGAATGTGCAAAATTGACCCATTTTATTGAAAATGTACAAGGTTTCTGAAGAAATCAAGAACACAATGCTGGTGGAACGAAATGAATGCAAATTGACTTCTTTATTGAAAATGTACAAGTAGTTTCTTGAAGAAATCAAAACACAATGTTGGTGGAAACGAAATGAATGAAAAATCTGACCCTTCTTTATTGAAAAATGAACAATGTTGCTTTGAGAATCATAAAACACAATGCGTGGTGGAACGAAATGAATTTTTTGCACAAAGAATTGAATGATCGAAGCTTTTAGTGGATAAGTAATGCTAAACGTAGAAATTTTATATTATGATTTTATTTTATTATACCCTTATTAACCTTTCCCTCACGGAGGCGACTGCAATTTCTGCATCACAATATTATTATGATTTCACTCTCCCAACATATTTTATTTATCTTCTCTGTAATTAGATTTTAGTTTCACTCATTGTCCTATCGTGTCACACCACGTTGCTATATTTATTATTTATATATAAGTAATAAGTTATAAGTAAGTTGTAACTGTATAAGTTGTAAATAAATTATAAGTAAATTTTATATATAAAATCATTCACTTATTTATATAAGTGCAGACAGGATCAATTAATAAATAAGCCGTAGGAAAGAAAGGAATTTTATCTTTTTTCAATCAATTCCATGTTTTTAACGCATTTTATTCATTAAATCATATCATTGTTACATTATTCCATTCATTCTAATAAATATATCACTGGATAGAATTTTAAAGTAATTAAAAATATTGTTTTCAAAATTTACATGGGGTAGACATGAACTAAATCTGGCTGTTGTGTCATCAAATCCAGAAACTCCAGCCGACTTAAATCCACATTTCTTTTATTCTACTACAAATTTCGTTAGGAGAATTGTTCATTTGTTTCGTTTACACTATTGTCAAACGTGCATCGCACTGTTATGAAAAATATTGGCTTTTAAAAATATTCCTTACACAAAATCTAAACTCATTCGAAATTCCACAACAAAAGAGGCTACAAGAATCACTTTTTGATAAACATCATTAAGAGTACTTATTTGAAACACTTCGATACAATACACAGAAGTGTCTTTATTTAACTTTAATCTCCCGATTCAAGTCTCATCTCCAAGTCAACGACATGATACCTCCTGTAAGCTACTCACATCAAGACTTTAGTTCCGGTGATACAGCTGGAAGAATATCAAGAATTCTAATCAAAAATCTTTATTCAAGAGACGCATCTCCTATTAAACGAGCTTCGAATAACAACGGGGATGACATTTTCTGCGAGGCTGCTCCATTAGTGGAAGGTTTTAATTGAAGAGCGTTGATGCTAATAGACCTCTTTTATAATTAACTCGGGGCAGACTTTGAGTGGGGCTGTAACAGAAGATGTAGAACGAAGGGCGGGCGGTGAGTAATTTTTGCTGCTTCGAGAAGGTGCCAGAAGAGCCACCCGATTCGCTTGGCTGGAGATTCTCCTTCGAAGCTGTGAAAATTTTGTTTCGAAATTCGATGAGGCAATTCTGTCTGGAACCTCGACGCTTGTCTGATCTCTGGTAAGATTCAGAAAGCAGTTTATAATTACCCTGAATATTAAGACTACTTGCAAAATGTTGAACTGATAACTTACCTTAGTTATAGTGTGATAGTGGAGTTCTATTGGTAATTCTTGTGCAATAAATGTTATTTTGGAAATTTTATTTTCAACGTATACTGAATGTGTTGTCGCAGTTAATATGCGATGGCGGTCATCAATTCTTCCATAGAAATCAGGAAGAAGAATTAAGGATTTTCAAGAATTCTGCAAGATTAAGAAATAGTTTAATATGTAGAATAAATCAAAATATTTTTTTCTGGTTAGAAAATTATAATTGGTGAACTAATCTATTGCTGTTTAGGATGACTGGAAATATAACTTTACTGCTGTATAGTGAAAAAACTATATTTCACAATTTTTGTCATCCTGTACATATACAATATTGCCCTCTCCCTCAAATCATTTTAATTTTAGCCAGGCTGAGCTAAAAACTTTAGCTTGAAGTTTTTTTGAATACAACTTCAAAATTACACCCTTTTTCAACTCCTTCCTAAATCTAGTTTTTGGTGGTTTATGTGACCAGTCTTAAATTTAGTTAAACAACCCAAATTTTCACAAGGTTCGTTTTTTAACTCTCAACACTGGTACTGAAACGGCTGTTTAAATCAAGTCAAGAAAAAATCACATAAATTGAGGTTTTGATACTGAAATTATCTAGTTTGGAGTTTTCGAAAATTTTTAAGCAATACATTGCGTACGGAGAGTTTTTTTTATAGAGTTTTATTCGAACAACCGATCTCGTCTGTTCGAGAGAGACAAATTTCTTAAAAGAATTTAAATTTGGGTTGATACTTAAAAATGTTTTTCACAGTAACATCACCGGTTTTTAAAGAGAAGAGCCGAAAGCGTTAACACGGATATTTAAATCTGCATGTGCGGAAATCAAGAGAAACCACTTCAAAAATGTATGCTGCGTTATTTCCATGAAAAGGAACATTATAAGATTGAGATCTGAGTATTTTATATCCTTCTGTCACATTTTAAATTGTTAAGTGTATCATTTGTTGCATATTTATGTGCTTTCAAGAACTCATATATCATGCGATTTAAAATTTCATAATAAGTCATAATAAAAACAACATTAAAATTTTTCTATTATGCATAAGATTTTTTAGCTATTTTTTACCTTCTAGAAATGTTGAGTTAAGTCATAATAAAATTACCCTTACCGTCATTATTCTTTATTTTAGAGGGGTTTATCTACTTACTGAAAAAGTAAATCCATAGAATAAAGATTACCGAGACAACCACGACTCAACGCTACCGAAGTTCTATTAATTTTATTTAAAAGAATTTTTTAAAAACAACTCACGACATGTTGCCGATCGCAAAACCGGACCGCGAAAAATTATTCATAGAACAATAGACACAATAAAAACGAAATTAACTTAACTGGTGACGGTACCATATTGTTACACAATTAACGTTACAACAGTGTTTATACCCGCCTTCTCTGTGGTTATACCCACAGAGAAGGATGTAGGTTTCGTTCCCGTTTGCGCCACAGTGTGGTATTCCTGTTAGTTCCTTGAATGACGACAGGTGGCGTACTGTCTATGTGAAATGCAATGTTAAATGAGTCGCGTGGTTTCTCCTTCTATGTGGTTATACCGACAACTAGGCACAGTATGTAGAACTAGTAGTCACATCCTTTCGAAGTTCGAAAACACTCTTCGACGGCTTCCCCGCCGGCACAATGCCTCACGTCTACTTTAGAGGAAGTTTCAACATTTAAGTCCTTTTTTCTAATTTTTACGAGTTAGGCACAAGATCGTTCACATGGTTCAAAGGAGTGTAGTTATATTTGAATGTTTATAAATAAAAAATTCATCTTTACGCGATCCATGTGAAGTACATTGCCCAAGTTACGCATTAATTTAGCATCTTTTAGAAGAAAAAAGAATATGGCGTCAAACAGAGACTCCATACAGTTAGAATTAAGACGTTATGCGCAGCTACGTTTATCATGTTATTGTAACGTCACGTCAATTAATTCCATGACCATTAAAATTCTTTTATCTGTATTAATTACTTTTATTTGAATTTTCATCGTTTCATGTCAATTATATTATTCTATCGCTTTCTTCGGTATTTCAGATAAGGTTTTAAAAACAATAAGAATTATATGTATCCTTATCATACATAAATACAGAAAATAGTTTGTATTTTGTTTTGGAAACATAAGCTGTACATTAATTACATGTCAATATGCTGAAAGAAAGAAGAACACAGGGGAAATACTTCAAAAGAAAGAAAGCTTAGAAAAACTCTTTTTGATTTTTTAATCCTTTTCTTCCCCAATTAGCTCAATTAAAAGCATAAATATCTTACATAACTAAATATCTATGTAATACGAAATGCTTACTGGTTTTAAATTTCTTAATTATGCTTTAAATTGGCTCTTGACGGGGGGGGGAGAGGATATCTTAACGGAGTGATCTTTATAATTAGAGGAAATTTTAAAATAAAGAGATATTTTCGAAAATGAAAACAAAATGTTATCTTCCATCTTTACAGAAAGAACACGAAACCTTTTATCAACTTATATATTTTAAAACAGAGACTGGAGGCGTATTATGATAAAATGACTTTCGTAAAGATAAATATAAGAAGAAAACTTGTTACATTCCTTTTAACAAAACGTATTTCTTTGCAAACTCTACAACAATTGCTTGCCCTTGCATCAACATCCATAGAAATATGCTAAAGAATAGGCCCATATTTCATTTCAATGTGCATAATACATTTTACAGATAAATAATTTGCTTTGTTATTTGAAGTGGAAATTCGTCTTTAAAAACCACTCATTTCAGAAACCTTTTCTAGCAAAAATGCCCGATACCACACTCTAGTGATCATTATTATGTTGAAGAATAGGGTCAGCACTGAAGCCCCTGTCTTTATCAGAAGCATTCAGGCTGCAAAAGCAGCATGAAAAGTAACAAGAATTCCGTTGCCATTCATCTTCGCACAAGCAGAAACTTCTCGAAAGAACTCGCACAAAAATACCATCTTTCCATACAGCCATTCTTAGTGCTTTAGGAGCATCAAATAGAATTTTTGGCAACGACGTCGGAAACATATGGTCAGAGCTCCAAACAAAAATTATACAGTTCCCTAGAAAAAGTAGGTATATATAAGGAATAAATTCTTTATCTTTACGGCACCATTTGGATCCGAGTGGTTTACCTTCTTGCTAACGTTCCCAGTTGGGTTTGCCAGCAATTTGTCAACTTAGCACGTACATTTATTTGGAAGCAAGTAAAAGAAAAATATTTGTGTATCAATATGAAAGGAAATGTATTCGGGAAGGAAGGAAACAAATAATTTTATTTGTTTCTCCACAGCTTTCCAACAGACAATCTGAGAGGATGGTTTTTTTCCCTTATATTTCAAATGCATTTCCACTAGATTAGTATTCTGTTTCCCTTTTATTCTGAAAGTGTGTACCCCTGCAAATTGATTTTCACGCGTTTCCAAGTTTTGTATTGGATTGAGGTATAGAAGAAAGACAAATATTTGTATTTCTTTTTAGAAACGAAGAGGAATTTCAACACGTATTCACATTACTTCACTGTCCCAAATATATATCTTGCTGGTCGATATTCACAGATATATTGTAGAAATGACAACTTCTTGCAAAGATTCTGCTACTTCGAAATATGTAATTTATATTTTACAACAGTGAGCTGATGAAAAATACACGCAGACACACAACTTATGAATACGAAATTGAACTTCCACAAAAGAAACAAAAGAATATGAGTTATACAAAATTTAGTCAATTTGTATTTAGTACAAAAATATTTTATGAAACGACTGAATTTCTATAAATAGAAATTACGTGCAAGATTTTAAGCAGTAGAAACCTGTGCTCCTATTACTCTACGCAACACTGATTTTTTGCCAATGATATTCCAGTGATTTTAGGGCAAATTCATGGTGCTGATTCCAAATTTGATATTCTTTTTGTCAGGTTGGCTCTAGTTTTTGAGATAAAGCGAAAATTAAATTTCAATAGTAATATGTAAGCACTACTCAAATCGCATTGCAACTGCCTCATTTATGAATCAATAATAAAATTATATCAATGCATTAAAATCTACTTAATTCTAAAGAGTGATCAATATATATATAAATCAGACGATACATCTATTCAGAAATCACTCGAAATCTGTGTTAAATGTAATTTAAAGAATCGAATTCAAAACAATATTAATGAATGAAATGAAGAAATAAATTTCAACACATAAAATAGATGAATCAGAATGGTATGGTAAAAAATGCATGACGATATTGCATTAAGTTCAATAAAATGAAAAATAAATATGTTAATAAGTTAACTAAATTCATTCATGAAAATGTTTTTATATGATTTCCTTTTACGTATGTACAATGGAATATTCGCGTTGGAATCTTTAGCAGTAATATAGTAGCACAGTAGTATAATTTCGATACTTTTTGGGACTTTTAAGGTCATGCAGGAACCGAAGATATGAATCAATTTAAGTAATTTATTTCCTCATTTTATTTCTCACCAATTCCGAAGATTTTCTCGCTCTACAACGACATATTTTTTTTTATTTTTTCAGTCCACTCTACTGCAGATACGATTGAAATGTTGACAATATACATTATTTCAAGAACTATAACCGATTCGGCAGATGTAAAATTAATTTTAAAATCGGCAGACTCAAGATACCCAAAAACCGTTAAAATTTCTTTGGCAAATAAAAAAAAATCTTTTTGTTCCCCAGTGGTATATAAATACAAATCTGCGTTTTCTTTGTGGGTCTGTGCTTCTACTAATTATAAAAATGAGGTTGAACAGCTGAAAATGCCTTATTTTTAAATTTTTAGTATTAAAAGTTAAGAAAAAAATATTTTACGGAATGTCAATCAATATAACTTCACAAAAAAATGCCAGAAAGAACATTGTTTAGTTTTCGAATTAAGTATCTGATAATTTCCTTTATTTCTGTTTATGCGACTGAAAATATTTTGTTTGAATGCCTGCATAAAAGAGAGATTTCTTCATATATATGCTTTAGATCATGATTTAACCTTCCTGCGAGAGATACACTTAAGAAGTTTTATGTCTTTTTATCAGAGGGTGCTACGAAAGCACCCTCTGGTGAAAAGACATTGGCTATTCTTCCGGCTACTTTCGACAAACTGTTAGTCATCGTTTGGATAGTGTTTAATTAATTACTTGTCTGTCTTATACTTTCCAAAAATAAAATTGTATTCAACTTTTTCAGCATTGTCATCTTCCTTTGTGCTGGGACATGTTGACAATTTTGCTTTACTTTTTTTAAATGGCAAAATAACTTTGGCTATATTAAATAAAAATGCATCAATTTAGATACGATAAAAGATCAATGTAATACATGCAAAGAAAAAATTTACCATAAAAAATAAATTTATTAAAAATGATTAACTTTTAGCATCATCAACTTGACCCAGTCTCCCCTACAGATTTTTCCATTGCACATGTTTACAAAGTCTCAACAACAGAATTTTACGAATATTGCATCCATAATTATTTGAGAAGAACTTCTCTGTTCAGTATGGTTAGTGCAGCGGTTGTCAATAATTTTTCTTCCTTTCCCCTTGATTACTCCTCCTACTATCGAGTACACATATTCTCATATTCCCCTACCAACTCCAACCATAGACATAGAAATTTTTAATAGTTGTATTAAGGGTTTAGGTTAGCTTAAGAGACAAACGACTCCAATCAGCTTAATAAGATTTGAACTTAACTGATTAATGAATGAATTAGTTCAACGTTAAAAGAAATGAAAATAACATTGAAATATTTACGAAAGCTAACAATACTCATCGTGATATTTAATTATTCTGTGTGCAATTAACCCTTAAATGCTCGTTTTTTTTAACAAACTGATTGAAAAATGTTTTTTGACTTTCATTTCTTGAATGAAACATGGGAAAAATACTTTTAAAAAATTCCGTTTTCTTTAAAATATGGTTTACGATTAAGAAACAGTTTGTTACTAATCGGTAACACTGGGATTTAGTCGAGAAAAAGTTTACTTGGTAAAATTATATAATATTAAACCCAGATGAATTTCAAGAATTAATAATAAGGATAAGGAATTTTCTTCAACATTGTAGAATAAAATATGGTATTCTCATGCGTACAAACAAAGCAAAAAATATGCAGTCACAAGTGTAAAACATCAATTTATTTTTATTTTTTCATAAGCAATCATTTGTCAATTGATCAAGCATTATGTTGTCAATTGATCAAGCATTATGTTGTCAATTGATCAAGCATTATGTTGTCAATTGATTTAATAACATTTTCAGTATGCGCCCTATTGGCAACAGCAGTCATTACAGCTTCACAGGGTATTTAAGGATTAAGAAATTGCAAACTATGCGTTATTATAAATAATAGTACGAAGTAAAACATTAAAATACATTTTTTAAAGCCACATTTGTAATTTTCAAGGAAAAAAATTCTCAAGGCTCTTTTTAGCAAATAAACTTTAGAAAAATAAGAAAGAGACTTAATATAAACGGAACCGAATCACAATTCTAATATTAAGTTCAAAATACTTATTGTTTAAATTAAGATTCTTTCTGATTAATTAGACAAATAGTTGCTTAGCAACCGATTGTATGCCGAAAAATTTGTAAAGCAAAAATATGTTAATGAAAAGATTTCTCAGTTTGAAGATTGTGTCTCTCACTATTCGGGAATTCTAATAAATGTCCTAAGAGAATTTATTGATCGATGTAATTAATTATGCCTTAAAACATATTCTTATTTTATTTGATAAATATTTGAATTATGAAAGAAGATATTTTCGGAAACTAGCTGTATCATAAATGCATTAATTGAAACTGGAAGTGAATCAATAGCGGGAACTCAACCGAAATCGAAAAAGTTTGAACATGAATTTCTATCGCTGTCCTTTGCTGCTGGATCTTTGTCTCCGCCTTCCGTTCCATTCAAACAGGAAAAATAATTGAACTACCGGAGACCTTTAGCATTCCTTCAAACGTAATTGTTTGGAAAGAAGCAGCCCCATATAACTTTTACAGACAACAACACTCGTAAAAGAAATCGTAATTTATCAGACGAGAGATAAAAGTTAACGATGTCATTTATTTTCTTTTCCGATTCATCAAATTCATTGCTGCATATCTGAATTCGGAATTTTGTGAAACAAAGCTAATAATTTCTGTCATAATATATTCATGAGGATAGTTTCTCAGCATCTATTCTCATGGTCAATAATCTCGGGATCAGTTCCTTATTCGAATAGATTGTCTTTATCGTGATTAAGTGAATTTAACTACCGTAAGGGGTTGCGTTAGAGTTGAAGCCTTTAACTATTATTAAGTGTTTTCGGTTATCATTTTTAGCACTTTTTTACTTCCTTTAATAGCTTTTTTGCTTTATCTTAAAAACAATTTAGTAATGGCCATTTTATGACCAAAAATAAATATTAACCTAGCTGCTTGGATGTGAAAGATATTTAAGTTTTCTTACTAAGGTTAATAACCATTAAATATGTAATCTCTATACTCAAATTCGTTCGTTTATGGTATATAAAATTCATATCTGTAAATATGGAAGGATTATTGACTATGAGTCCATTGCTAGGTTTATTTTCTTTGAGGAATCAATTTTATTAATGCAATGAAAAATAATAAGAGCACTAACAGGATTCGCTTCTAATGATTTTTGAAATATAATTTCTTTAAAAGCACTATGTTATGTTATGCTATTTGCGTCCATCAAATATTTAGAAAGGCACTTTGTAATTTTTTAAATAATATTTTATGTGCATAATTATTTAACGAATATAGCTCTGGAACGGTGCTTAATTAAGATCTAATAAGATGATAAGCTCTATTAAAAGATGTTAACAGAGCTTAACACCTTTTATCACTATACTAGCCGCTTGGCTCAGCGGAATATTCCCATTCTCTACCCGATTTCGAGTATGGAGGAAAATCAAGCAATTTCATTGGTTAGCTCTTACGAGACGTCAGACGTACTCTTGCTTAGCGTATGGAAACTGTACTGCTCAATAATAAACGTCAAGACGCAACTGTCGATTGATTCGTTTTATTAACTAAGTCACATAAACTGAATTAGTTCGATTTAATCTTTGATCTTCAATAGTTTTTGAACACATACCCAAGTTTGACATTTTTTTGTTCCCTACACTATTTCAAGAAGAGTTGAAGTTCGGCTTTAATCTTCCATATTATTTTAACATGTACCCCAGTCTGACACAAATATTTGTCTGTTGTCTGTTATGAGTAATTTCTCATTGTAATTTTCTGTTTAATAATATTTTGAATTATAAAGAATGTTCCAGTTCCTGTACTTAAAACGCAGAAAGCATTTTACTGTACAGTAAATTTACGAAACATTTTACTGCACAGAAAATTTACAAAACATTTAACTGAAACAAATTTTAACAAAAAAAATTATTTTATAATTAAAAATGCAATTAGCAAAAAGAATAAAATATTTGTAACTTAGCAAGTTGTTTATTGGATAAATTAATAATACAACTATCTATACCTTTTTGTTGGGATATATTAGTAATGCAACTATCACGTTTCATTGCGTGTTCAAATTCGTGCTATCTCTTTGAAAGAAATGAATGTACATCTTAGGCAAGTGTTTTGGAGAATGTAAGTAAAGACCAATTTAACATTTTTCGAACATATATCTATCAGTCATTTTAAATTATAAGAAAATTTGTGAAATTAAATATGTGATTAATAAGTGAAGAATAAGAAAGTGAAATTAATAAGGTCTTTGTACTTCAATGTCTGAATCATTTAGTACTATTTTTATTAATTCACATGCATTTCTTGCTCCATTTAGGGATATAAAGCCACCATTCTTGGATTCTTGGAATGCCATCAATTTAACCCTACACTGCATGTGGAATTAAACTGAACCTATATTGCAGTTGGTTGAAAGTCTGAAAGTTTTTAAATAAATATCTGTGACTGGAAAGTGAAACGTTAATTTTAAGAACATAAATTGAATTTATTTACCACTAAACACCTTTCTACTTTCAGAAAAAAATTATGCAAATAAAAAAATTTCAAATTAAATCCAAAAAATTAATTGAAAGTGTAATGCAAATATTAGGCGCTACAGAGTGTAATGCTTAAATTAAACCTTAACCCTCCCTTCCCCATCCCTTTTCTCACCACTACGAATCTTTGCACATTATCAACATTCAAATCACCAAGATGCATTTATATTATTTAACTGTTTTTACCGAGTTCTTCAATTATCATTGAAGTAATTAAATAGTATTATTATTTCAAAATTAAAAATAATTAATTGAATATGCAGGTAATAAAAAAATGTGGGAAATTCAACAGAATTTGAAGAATATAAATCTAAAATTTAAGCTGAAATATTATTATCTGCTGGAAGTTCGAATATTGAGATTTTATTTGCTTATAGTTATTCTCATGTTCAATTGGCCATTATTCTAAAAGTCTTCCAGGATGCAGCAAAACAATAATCTTTAACTTTTATATTTGAATTTCTACACAAATAATGCTTTACTTTTTATTAAAATATTTATGACAGCCCCTTCCTCGTTTGTGTAAATGCTTAATTTGATCATAATTGACAAGTAAAAATACTCATACTAGAAAGAATTTTACTGTCGTTTCCAGACATAAAATTCTATATTACAAAAAATGTTACGAAATTAAAAGAATGGTGTAATTTAACATCTGTAGCCTTTTATTTGTTGACTTTCAGTTGAATGATACGAAATATTACGTTTCTGTGCACATTTTCAATTAGAAAAGTATATAGTGAATAGGAAATTGTTACATCTAATGGAAATTACATCATTGTTCCCCTCATTTTTATTTTCAAAATTTGAAAGCAAATTCTCCGCTTACTATTCATGCGAATATGCTCAGACAAATCCATGTTTATTGTGAGTTAAAAAAGAAGAAACAAAAGTAAAAGTTCGTAGTTCAGAAATGGTGAAATCCAAGAACAGCGAATAGCAACTTGAACCAATGCGAAGTTTGAGTTCAATGACGTCACTCCTTCTCCGCGTAGTGAATCAATGATAGCGCCTGATTTTCTTCCATTCCATTCCCATACCTGAAATCGGCTAGGGAATTGGGATATGCGGCCCGGCGTTGCACGGGCTATCTCGGATAATGCGTCATTCTTCACTGGCTGAGAGAAGAAGTGAGGTCAGTGGCATATGCCCAACATTCTCTCCTAAATAAATAAGGAGAAAAGATTGGTTCAAACATTCTGTCCGCGAAAATGCGTCGAAATCGAAATATTTTTTAAAAAGTCGCAAAAAATATAAAAAAATCATTATTTTTTTAAAAAAAATTATATTGTGTCCTGGTGAATAATGCTGGAGTATATAATTTCGTAATTTAAATGGTCAAAATGGATTCCTTGGATTATTTCTCATCTTTTGATACTTTCGGCGCGCTTCTCCGTTCAGTGGTTAATTGTTCTTACGTCACATACATACATATACGTCGAATTGTAATAGTGTAGATGACGCTCGCAGAAATAAAAAATGTATTGTTGCAAGCGTTCAATAATTTGGGGGGTTTTAATTAATATCTTTTTAACTAATTGTAATTTCGGAATTTAAATAGCCAAATTGGATTCCTTGTATTATTCCCCATCTTTTGGTACATTCGGCACACTACTCTGTTCAGCGGTTAATAATTCTTTTAGCGTCACATACATACATACATGCATACACGTCGAATTTTAATACTGTAAATTTTTACAGAATTTAATGAATAAAAAACTCCTGAAATTAAAGCAGATACATCATATAGAGTGAGGTGGGGTAGTTAGGAAAAATACTAAATGGGAACGGTGATTGCAGAGCTCTCTGGTTAGTGAACTGAAGAGTACTTCCTTTGGTTAAGACACTAGACAAAGAAGAAAGCTTTTCTTCAAGACTGAAGAAAGAAAAGACAAGTCCCGCATTTTGCAGTGTTATCTGATAGCGTTTGTTAACTTCAGTTGCAACTATGTTCAGAAAAGTGAAATCAAAATTTTCATAACTTTTATTTTTTGTTCTCTGCACCGATTATATGCAAGTGATTTTTCTCAGTTATATAAATTTTTAGATTTGTAGGATATAATAATTAAGAGGAAACCCCGATTTTTGTTTTTGGATTTCATCTTGAGAAACAGGTTAATGTTTTTAAATACATATGCTAATTTTTATCACGGTTAATTGGGAAAATATTTTAATGCAAAAAAACTTGTTTTTTATCTATTTGGAATAATTTATGATATGATAAGAGATGATTTTACATCTAGGAACACGGTAGCGTTCTCCCCGGCAGTAAAATTCATTCTTATATGTTGAATTAATAACTATTTAAAAAATATTGTATGATCTACATGCATATTACTTTTCATGTGTGAAAGGTGATTGCTAATAATGACATGAAGTCGTTTGACATCAAGTATGAAGGAAACTGATGATGAGGAAGAAGAAAATGTGATACTGACGGAGGAATCTGAAGACAATTTAGGCTTGTTTCAACAAGAAACAGAATCTGCGGAGATAGAGAAAGTAACTTATCTTGAATCAACAATGGCTGATTTTTCAACAAATATGTATATTTTGATCGATAACGTAGGAGGCGTCATAAAGAAAGTCGATTATTCGTACGTCTATAGGATTCAAGCATTTGACGGTGGTTAAATGAATGTGACAGGTTTAAGAACACCATTTGGGCTAAATCAAAATTTGTTTTATTAACGAATGACAAGATTGAGATTTCCGAGAGTAAGTTAAAGTCCATAATCCCAGATCCATACATGAATTTCTAATCATTTAAAATATATTCTGATGTATTCTCTTCAAATCATTTCGTTACAGTGATCAGAGGCCGAAACATGCGTTCCCAGTTCCCCCATAGTCTGTGGGGTAATTGGGAAAATTTCAGGGTAATTAAGAGCGTCGCTGTAATTGAGTCTGGTTAATTAATACATTATTTTCGAAAAGAGGCATTGTTTAATGAACCCTGCATAACATGATTATGCACTCGCAAAAAATGCAGACCTCTTCTTCGTCGTTTTCTATCATTTTAAAGAGGAATAAAATGGCAGCGTCTGCAAAATTCTTTCCCAGTTACCCCAACCGACCTTACATTTTATAATGCAATTTTATAATACAAGGTGTCCATAAATTATTTTTACAAATGTAGATTATAATAACTTTAAAACTGGATTAAATAATAACAAACGGTTTTTAACATGTAACAAGATAACTCGTTTTTTTCTCCAGGTGACGCAGATTTGACGAAAAATATGGACGCCACAGCAGAACTCTCAGTGTGTAGCCTGGTTCATAGAGACAAAGTCCGATGTCCATGCGCAACTTCAGCATCTGAAACAGATAGGCGACCGCAACCTGTTTATGGAGAACACTACCTGTTTCCATAAATGATGTATACCAAACCCGAATAGTTTTCGGGACGGTGGTTCCCTTCGCAACTGTGTCAGAAAGTTTCGTTGCACTTGGTTATCGAACTTAGTCTCTGTGAACCAGGTTACACAATGATCTTTCTCCTGTGGCTTCCACATTTTTCGTCAAATTTTCGTCACCTGGAAAACAAAAAAAATTCTGAGTTGTCTTGTCACATGCGGAAAACCGTTTGTTTTTGTCTAGTATAGTTTTGAAGTTATTAAAGTCTAAATTTGTAAAGATAATGTAAGGACACCCTTTACATCAGCATGCCAACGGCCATACCATGCTGAAAGCACCGGTTCTCGTCTGATCACCGCAGTTAAGCAGTATCGGGAGCGGTCAGTACTTGGGAGGGCGACCACCTGGGAACACCGCGTGCTGTTGGCATCTTTGTCCTGTGTCCATTCAACCGGTTCAGTTGCCGTAATGGCGTCAGGCACGGGGGCACAGGGCGGCGCTCTGTACATCAGCATGTGCCATGTCCATCCAACCGGTTCGGCCGCTATAATGGCTTCAGGTACGGGGACATGGGGGGCCTTCTGTACATCAGCATGCAGGATAGAAATTAATCGAAAGACGTGCATCAATTTATGTGAAATTAATGTATTAATATCTATTTCCACAGAAGTATAATCATGCATGATTTTTAAAATGCTTTGAAATGAATTTTAATGCAATGAAATGTACAACTATCATCTCAAAGAAAATACAATTTTTTTTCAATTTCTTTTAAAAGTGATATTGTAATTAAAATAAGCAAAGACCAAGCTGTCTAATAGTATGTGTATTTAAGTATTGCCTAAATGTTAACTAATTGAAAAAAATACAGATATAAAAATATTGATTAAACGTATTTATAAAAATTTCGCAAACGGAAAATTATTGCACTTATATTTATTAATATTTTACTTTTTAATTAGTAAATAACATTAACTCTTATTATCAATTTATTATTTTAATTGTAGCAGTAAAATAATATTTCCCTAGTAAAAAATGTTAAAAATTATATATTTAACGATTTTTCACTGATTCATTGCCTTTATTGACTCAAAACATGATTAATGCATAATGCTTGACGAAAAAACAACAGATTATCAAGTACCGAAATTCCGAAAATTAATTGGTAAAAAAATTTATGCATTTTTTTTGTAAATTTTTTAAAAAGGTTTTATTTTCTTCTATGTAACTGAACAATTTTTATCTGAAACAAAATCAGCAATGATAACAAAACATAATCTTAAGTCCATTTTGCTCTATACAAAGACCGCAATAATTAATTGAACGCAAAGGAAATTAAGTTTCTTTTTAAACACACGATGCTGCAAATATATCTTTTCAAGTACGATGATCTCTATTTTCATTGGCACATATGTCCAGTCTATCCCACTGCTATCTAAAATCACTTTCACAAGACATCGCTGACTGCTATGTACATTAGT
Organism: Araneus ventricosus; assembly: GCA_013235015.1. Taxonomy (NCBI): domain Eukaryota; kingdom Metazoa; phylum Arthropoda; class Arachnida; order Araneae; family Araneidae; genus Araneus; species Araneus ventricosus. Next base: position 71,767 of record BGPR01002005.1, read on the forward strand.
TTGACGATTTATCTACTGGTTTAATAGTGAAATTCATTTAATTACGTGCATGTTTATAAAAGAATTAGAAAATAATTATAAAGCATTAAAAGTCAGTCCTTCAATGACAAGAGAACAATTAAATCCTTATCTAAGCCTCGTTATTTTCTTTTCAAGCTGTCAATACTGGGAACTATCTCTCTGGCCATTCACATACGTTCTTTAAAAAAATCAATAACTGCTAAGCAAATAAAAAAAGAGTAATGATACTTGTTAATTAGTTTCTGATTTTATTCTTTTGTGTCATATATATGCACAATCTTGAAATTTCTGATATGTCATTTTCCATAAAATTCAAGCTCCGTTGAATAGGTGTTTTGTTCGTGATTAATTTTTTAATGAACTTTTATGCGCATCTATGGAATTCAATTAGTTCTCTACTCAATCTCTTGCGATAGCTCTACTCTTGATGCGAAGCAATTATTCAAGGTGTATGAACTACTAACTGATATACCAGGCGTTCCTCAGGATTAAAATACTTTTGTATAAAATATTATAATACACAAAATCCTTTTATCGTTTGAAACGTTTTTGAATTAAAATGTGAACATCAATTATAGGAAACGATTTTTAAAAAACGCCAAAAACTAATTTCCTCCGTAATATTTGTTATATAAGTACTTCGAATTTTTTTCACAAATACTTAAGTATAAGAAAGGTTTTAATGACTTTTGGGGACAATTAATTAAAAAATAAACCAAAATCAAAAGTTGTTCCTGGTATAAATTTTCAATTGTCTGCTTTTAAACTTTTCTTTTAGTATTTTCCAGAATTTTGTTAAAGTCTTTTGGAAACAGCTCTTCGTATGTGCATTTTTGTTAATTAACATTAAAAAAATAATGTTACAAATTGTGTATCAAATTAATTTTGAAAAATTTATTAAAATGAGAGAGAAAAATTGCATGGAAATGAAATTCGAGTCGCTGGAAAGCTAATTAAAAAAAATATGGGATAAAATTAGTTTTTGTTGCATAACATTTTCGGAAGATATCGCTGAAAAACAAAAAAATCTTGCAAATATTTTAATTAACTTTTGGACTTAGAAAAGTTGACATTGACCTTTATCTTGTTTTGAAGACCTTTTTTTGCGGACTCCGCATAAAAATATGAACAATAGACATTCAAAACTACACACAGCCTCCCAACTACAGAGATTAAGGCTACAATGACTTACATTAATCCAATGCTTGCCTGTAAACGACATTTCTGGAGCTTGCTTGTTGTCAAACATCTGTTTCATCTGCTTACAAAAGATGTCTATTTTTGCTTTTGTTGGAAGTTGAGCGATTGACTTATGTTTTCTTTTAGGCATCGTTAAAACACAACTCCGAATCTCGTAATACTCAAAGTCATATATTTTCAATTAAAATATTATTTATTTATTATTTAGTAGAAAACTCAGGTAAAGAAGACAAGCAAAATTAACTGCAGCGATTTTTTTATCTAATTAAACGTGCTTTATAATTCTTTAAGAACCAATGAAAACATTGCCAAACGATATTTGAAAAAATAAACAGAAAAATAGGAAAATAATAATAAAGTAATTACACCGTTGCTTAGCAACGGAGTATCATTAAATTTGCTTTATTTCAAAATCGTCTGTGTGTAATCAACTATTTATTAAAATTCGGAAATTTAATAAAAATTGAAGGAAAATGTCGCAGATATAAAACTGGTATCATTGTAAAGGTAAGAATTTGAACTTTAGGATGGTTTAAAAATATTTTTGGGGGGCATAATTTGTTCCGACCTTACAGCGGAAAAACGGTTTCAGTTAATTTATAATTAAATGACTGTTTAATTAACTTTTACGCTTTGAAAAGTTGACAGGTATCTTCCCCTTGTATTAAATAATACATAGTTTGGTTGAAATTGATGCGGTGGTTTAGGAGGAGATGTAGAACATACACACATACCCGCATATATACATACCAAAAATTACTTTTATTTATATTAAGATTTGAATGATTTCTTTCATTACATACAAACTACTAATGAGCAAGAATATGATGAGGTGAAGTTCGACAGGTTTATGCATTTTTATTAGTTTAAATTTGTTTTATAGGTAGTTATCTTCTGTTGAAGATTAAACTAGCCGCCTCTGGTCACTTGCTGGTTCGCCGGGATTTTTATTGAGTGTGAAAAGTTTCAATAAAATATTTTATGCCTGTAACCGTTGAGCAATATTTCAAATTTTAATTTATGAATAATTAAACAATCCATATAAGTGATTTTTCCGGGCAATGGACTATCACCACCTCCACATTTGAAACTAATAGCACTCAAATTCTCGAGTTAGCTAAATGAAAAAACTATATCTGCAGAATATGCAATTATTCCTAAATCATGCTCTGAATCGTTAGATACTATCTTAGAAATTATTTTTATTTTCTTTACGCATATAGTAGATATATGAATAATATGCTACACAACAACATTCGTAAAACTAATTTAAATTTATCCCTTTCGTCCCTAATGGGCATATACGTCTAGGAGATTAGACTTCAGTCCCTATTGGTAAATAAATCCCTGTTTTACATGGACTTTTATGTTTTCAGTATTCTTCAGGAATTAGGGTATAAAATTACATTTTAAGAAACTTGGAAACACACTCAGATTGCAAATGGCTGTAAGTAGAACTATGTCTACGCCATACTTAGTGTATAATAATTCTTTTTGTTCTTATTAAGTAATAATTTAGCCCTTTTAATATCAGATTTAAGAAATTTTGATTAAATTATTTTTTTATAACAGTGGGAGAATATATGCCATCAGTGATAAAATTACTATAAAATTATTGTTACGAATCTGTAAAATTGTTTCTAAGACATGCTAATCTTATGGCAGGAAAGATAGTTTTGCCGATGTTTTACTGGAATAGCCCCAATCCACTATACGATTTGGACATATTGTCCCAAGAGATTTCCAGGGAAAGAGGAAAGTGAAAAACTTTAAAACGCATAGTATGCTTCTTTTAGCATGCCAACATTAAAATAAACTACTTTCCATAGTTAACTTTTAATAATGGAAAAGTGGAGTCGAAAGTATTAATAGATATTGAATTTTAACGCATTACAATATTGTCAAAGAATATTATTGAGAATGGTATGGCAATATTTGTGAGACTGCTTCAAATCCTACATTCGCATGAATATCTGATTTTCATAATTTTTGTTGCATATAGCCATTGTAATAACATAATATAAATCATAATAATATTTTTTATAAATATATATTATTTTTAGAGTAATAAATGTTTGTAAGTACTTTTAGGAGAAGATCTTTAATGTTTCGACCTCTACACTTGTGCTAAATATTATGCATTAAATTTTATTTTCAGAAAAATACAGTTTAAAACTTTTCCATTAAAACATTGCGATTTGCTTTCTCAAAGATGAACAACCGAAAAATCGTTGGGGCTCAAATTCTTTTAAACAAATTAGATGCAAGTATAAGCATCATATTATACTAATTTTCTTCACTTCCTGCTTTATATTAGCATATGCGGGGAAAAACGAAATCAACAAAAAAGTTTTTTTTTCTTAAGAAATGAATATCGATTTCTCTAAAAAAAATGCAGTCAAATAAGAAATTTATGATTGGTTTTCTTCTCTAATACTAGGCAAATGTGGTTAAAAGTAAATAAATCACTTCAGTTTCGAAACTATCTGTTTAATTTTGAAAAGAAATATCTTGCAATTTATGGTGAGTAATCGTTTTCGAAAAGATTATCAAGAAAAAAAGTTACAAAAACATGTAGCGTAGAGCATAAGTTTTGCAGACCGAAAAAGGAGAACAATCTCTCGAAAATAATTTATTTTGTCACTTTAGCGCAAACACTGCCATTTCGAGCGCGAAAACCCAGAGAAATATTTTAAAAGTAATTCGTTTGCCTTTTTTCCCCCTCTTCTTTTTTTGTCTCTTAAACATTAGATGAATTTGAATAAAAATGCTACTCTATTGCATACCACAAGAAGTAGCGTGTTCAATGTTTTCTTTCCCTCTTTTTTATTTTCTAATTTTTAGATTGTTGTGTCTTGTATTTTTCATAATTCTACGCTTCGCAGCGCGTGAACACAATGATCTGAGTTAGAAAAAAAATCGAACATAAAAACTTGCTTAGTCTAGGAATGGAGCGGGGAAAAAAATCGCTCGGAGAAAATAAAACACGATTCTCGTGTGTTCGAATATATCGCTCTCGAGTACAGAAAACGTATGAAAAAAATAAATGAACGAATGCAACTCACAAACTGCTCAGCTTTTGCCAGAGCCGAGCTTCAAAATTAATTACATTTTTTCGTCGTTCGACGGCAGAAAGAAATCCCAGGATTATAAAATAATAAAAGAAAATTAAAGAAAATGTGATTTTATCGCACGGCTTATTTAACTGTAAGTAACGTCGCATTCTCTTTTCAGATACGCCCTCCAGCAGTGTGTAATTCGATTACGAATTACAGGCTTGGACTCTGTGGTAATTAGTTCCAGATCCGATAACTGGTGAATCAGCGTTAAAGAATTTCATCGTCTGTAGCGAATCAGAAACATCTGCGCCTGCTTTTACCTGAATTCGCCATTTTCTTTTCTGTCGTTCGTTGAATTCAGAAAAGGAAGGAAAGGAACCCATTAATTACATTTTAACTCATAATTACGCCATGTGGGAATGTCACTTCTTTACAAACAACGTTCCCACTGAGAGAAAGTCAGAAAAATATCTTAAAAATTAATTTGGTGATCGAAGAAATCAAAATAGTTTGAATTTCTACATTCTACTGAATGATATATAGAAATTATAGTGCGGTATGTAGAATTTCTATGATTTGTTATTATTTAAAGGAAATAACAAGGTCGGTTTTCTGGTATAAACATTTTGAATTAAATCTCTTTCAATTGATACTACTGTAGAGTTATTTTGCAATTTGAAGGGCAAATTCTATAACTCATTAAACAGTTTCTCAAACATCCTAAATGCAATTACAGGCAATGTTTTGACCAAAATGAATTTAAAAAATATATTTCTTAGTAACTGCAAACAAAGGATGATTACAAAAGCATACCCAAATTCCAAATGCTATATCACTAGGGTTACCATAATAGACAACCATTTATACGGGACGTTTAAGCGGCAAAAAAATAAAACATGAAAAAAGTGGGTAGGTAATGGTTTATTTAACTCTGATAACTAATCCGTACAGTTTAATCGAACAAAATAAACATGTAGAATAATAAAAAAATTAGCAAGGTTAATCCTTTTTAGTCCAGTCATATTTTAAAGTTGATTTTACTTTCTTAATTATATAATTTTCTTCTTTCACATAACTATAAAATTGGGCGCAAGTCATTATATAATTATAATGACAAATCAAAATTGCTTCATTTGTCTCCACTGACAACCTATTTCTTTCGCCCGATCAATGAGTTGACATTAGGGAAAATATTCTATCCACATTTCCATTGTGGGGTGGGAATGGCAAGTACGTATTCAGATAACTAGCTTCATCAGACATGACTCCTGATCAATATACTTTGTATTTGCAAAAAAGAACTTCAGCTATTTCTCTTCCATACTCAATTTCATGGTTGCTTAACAGTTTTGGTTAGTATTACTTTTCTCTAAATAATAATCTCTTAGATATACAAACTGGTTGAATAGAATGTCAGCGTTGCCAATATCGAGAAAACGGGCTAAACATTAATACTGGACTCAGTAATAAAATACAGTGACAGTCACGTATATACGAGAGGCGTGGCAACCCTAGGTATAACAGATGTTTCTCGTATACATGGCATTGTTTCTGTTGAAAATGTAAATTGTGTGTATGACGAAAATTTAAATGACAATAATGACTGGTTAAATGATATCAAGCTCAACCACCTCACTTCTGATCAACAACAAAAAGTATTATAAATTTTAACTAAAAATATATCTGTTCTCGGGGAATGTGGAATTTTTAAGCATAAAATGCATCTAACGGATGATATTCCTACCAGGCAAAAGCCCTATCGTGTACCCTATAATATAAAAGTTGACATGAAAAAGCAGGTCAACATTCTACTTGATGCAGGAATAATGCAGCCTTCAATCTCACCCTACTGTGTGTGGGCGCTCCTATTCTAGTAGTTAAAAAATGGGTGGGAATTATGTGCACTTTAATTTGGATTAAATTCACTTTGATAAAAATAATTTGCACTCATAACAAATATATTGCACTTGAAAAGAAATTATTCCACTATAATTAAATTTATTCAGCATGAAAAAAAATGTTTGAACTTTGAACAAATATGATGCACTCAAGAAAAAATATCACTTGCATTAATTACTTTCCACTATAAAACAGACGTTTCTACTTTAAATAAACTAAATACAACGTAGTTTTTGCAGTCGTTAAGATTGCATTGATTGGAGTGATGCCAATAGGAGAAAACATTCCTGTTTGGGGGGGAGGGGGATTTACCATCTCAGAAGGGAAAAAGTCCAAGACTAAGTCAAAGTCGGAACTTTTATCCCCAGATTAGCAACACTGACTGATTGATAACATGGCTCTGCGCCGTACATTGCCACGACTCGTGCGTGTGCAGCGTGCATTCTCGTCGTTACTTCTCTATAGGGTTGCAGTGGAGCCGGAACACCGTTCTGGCACTGCTTTTTTTCCCGAGAAATAAACAAGAAAAATCTTTAAAATGTCCTTAGAACAGCGAGACTTTTGTTACCCAGGTTAGAGGGTCCTGGCATAGATTTTTTTGCGACAATATCACTGCTTCTATACCTATTTTTTGTATCTTTTCGAACTGAAATGAGTCCGCTTTGGCTTAGTGCTAAATTGTCGGCCTCGGAACCGGACGGCTCCAGGTTCGAAACCCGATTCCACTAAAGATCCGTCGTGTATTAGGTCTGTTGAGCCCTCCCGCTGGTGTGGTGCGGAAGTTTGGAGAGGGGGTGCCAGCTCAGGTGTTGCCCTTATCATCTGCCCACTGACGAGGTCCGTCCCAAAATATCCTCGTTTTACTTCAAAAACATGACAATAATTAAAAAATTAATGAACTAAACTCAAAGTAACAGAACTTTTGAAGGTGTGAATTTAAATCCATTGTGTTTAGTTCAGTTTATTTATATTAACGACCCGTTTTGAAGCAACACAAGGACTATTTTTTGATGGACCTATTAATTTTCAAACGCGATCAGATGACGAGGATGACACCTGAGCTGGCACCCTTGTCCAAACTTCCGTGTCATACCAGCGGGAGAACGATTTAATTGCGTGAGAGACTCATTCTATAAAATGATTGAAACTGAGTGGAATTTGAAAATTTTATTGACTGCTGCCAGCAATGTAATAACTAATAGCTTCAGATATGTTTTTGACCTTCCTTTCCGACGACTGACGCGCTATTTTCATGTAGTAGAAAATATTAACGGCAATCTACGTGGCATTACAGATAAAGATAAAAAAAAAATGATAGTGAATGTCCTCATTTATAATATTTTTCTAATATGTTGAAGGATTCAACATAGTTTGTGCATTATTTTTAAAGAAATGAGAGGGAAAAAATGACGTGAATATCACAATATTCACAAAATACTTTAAATCGGATAGCTTACTATAGGTACTAGGAATTATTTTCCTATTACCAATAATGAATTAAAGACAACCAATGAGGTGATAAAAGAGGTCTCATTTTCATTTTTTCATACATTTCGTGAGCGTCTCCCTGTTGGTCAGTTCCCGGATGTGTTTGAATTGCGATTGCGAAAAAATTGTCAAATGAACGTGATCCAGTTAACCCGAATTACAAACCATTTTACATGTAAAATGGCTTGCATGTTCCCACAAAGGTTTGGACAAAACCAAATCAATGGACAAAATTTTAGAAGAAAGAAACGGAAACCAATCTGTGTTTTATTTGCCATCTTTACTATTTAAACAGAATATAGATTAATAATAAACAGAATATAGTATTGCATTATTTTTTATAATTTCTTTATTCTCAATTATGTTCTTTTACTTTGTGCCAAAAGTAATTTTCACTCGTGCTTTATACATTTTTTAAACATTTTTCATTTTTGTCATAAACTTTTTTATAATATGTATATTCTTTATTTCCTTTTTTTAGTTAGCAATCTGCCGAATTTAAAATTTTTGAAACTATTCCATAAAAATTTATTTTGATTCGAATTATAGTGCAAAGTATTCGAATTATAACGCAAAGTATCCGAATTATAGTGCAAAATATTCGAATTATAGTGCAAAGTATCCGAATTATAGTGCAAAGTATTCGAATTATAGTGCAAAGTATTCGAATTATAGTGCAAAGTATCCGAATTATAGTTCCATGTACCAAGTGCATACTATCTAAATTGAAGTGCAGTTATATATTTCCCTTAAAAAATCTGATGGCTCTCGTCGTTTAGTCGCAGACTTGAGAAAATAAAATAGAAAAACAATACCTGATAATTTCCCTTCATCAACAATAAATGAGATGATTGATAAACTATCAGGGGTTAAATTTTTTACGACAATGGACCTCACTTCTGGTTTCCACCATACACCGTAACCACATGACTGATATACCAACTGAATTTGGTTTATTCAAATACAAAAGACTACCCTTGGGTGATTCATATAAAAAAGTAAATAGCAATCATCTGACAATATTATATAGTCAGATGATTGCAACGGATTCCGAGACTACCACCTTTGGCCGATTTTACACCGGAAAGGAGTGTCAGGCAATGAGTCATATGAGCGCATTTCCGGAGTTCTTTATTAGATAACGCTCCGTACAATGTAAACATCACCCTTCCATTCTTCATTTTCTCCCTATTATTTTGATGAGAATAACTCCGTCCGGTGCATGCGCAAAATCGAGGAGGGTTTCCGAATCCGTTGCTGTATAATACATTGTTGGGCTTACAAAAGAAACAAAAAAATATACTCTTATTCAAATATACTCTACTAGTTGACCCTGCGCAGAGAATCTGCGCTCCGTTATGCGCACAGAATGCATTTTCAGTCAAATTGACGCATTCTAGCACAGTAACTTAAGGAACATTGGGGCCGCAGTCCTCATTACCCGTAAATCTGACAGATATGGCTTTATTAAAATGGAAATTGTACCTTTCAGTTACTACATATACCAAATGAAGATAATTTATTAATAAAGAGTCTTAAAAAGAACAATGTTTGAAGTTTATATGAAGGTTTTATTTTTCAAGGATTAAAAATAAATGAATTAAACTATTAAGGTGATACTAAAATAATGAGAAGAAAGAAAAGGTACTGTCTTTCCGCCACGAGAAAAACCCCAGACACCAGACATGCCGGCGGCGGTCAATATGGAAACGGGATATTCCACTGCATTTTGGAGGTGAAGAAAGGAGCTTTATTGCATTTGTCGCAGATAGAATCGGCGGAATGCACATTTCGCTTTGTACTTCGGTTTAAAACTAATTCATCGTCTAATGAAGCGTGCTTAGTTTGCCAAATGTTGCGGTTGATTTTATACCTGTTTCTCTCCTTTCTTCGACTCGTCTACTTGTGGCAACCCTGTTCAGGGTTTTTCTCGTGGCGTTAGGACAGTAATAACAGCGAGTGAAACCACTCAGGGGAAAGGTTTACCATTCAAAGATCGAACCCGCGCCGCTAAATTAGAAGCATGAGGCGTTGACAACTGTGCTATCGGATCTTACGGGCTGCGAGAAACGGGGTCTTTTCTCATTTCGAATGTCCTTTATATCGCAGTGCGTAGAACAGAAAAGTGAACCTATAATACAGTGTTCACTAAAGTAAGTTCCATGATGGTCATCTCAGTTTGTGAATAAACTCGATTTTCTGTTCGCTGACTTAAACTATTTCGATGTTGATCTCAACGTTCTGCAGCTCGCCTATGCCCCTTTGATTTATTTCTAATTGATCTCTTTTGAATAATTTTATCCGAAGTTTCAGTATGTTTCAGGAAATATTATGAACTCTACGTCTTAAACTAATTTTTTTGGAGAAAAGGTTGTTTCACACAAGAACGAATTTAGAAGAAGACTATTCTTATGAAGTTTTGTAAAGAAACCGGTCAGTGTCATCGGAAAAAGGAAAATTAACCCCTTTTTTGCGCTAGGTACCTTAGCGTTTTGTATATATAGATAGATAGATAGATTCTTTATTTGACATTGCACAAACACTACAGAATCCACACATGAGATTATTCATTATTTACTAGATTTCTAACCAGCAGAAAAGAGAACTATTTGAAATGATTATATTATAACTACTGAGTTTAAAATGTTGAATAAATGATCTTGTAAACAGAAAAGTGAATGCATTAACGTTCTTCTCTCTGTCATGCAACCAAAAATCGTTATTATAATTCATTCGATAACACTTTTAGTCCATAAACCTATTTACGTCCATACCATTTGCATGAAAATTAATTTAAACCTATACAGCATCAACAGCTTTTATAGCTATTACAAAAGACAGAATTAAGTATTCTTTAAAATTAAATTTTAAAATAAGCACTGTAAATATTTATTCTGTTCGCGAATCGCACCAAGCATCTCCAAAATATTTAAGACAAGCAAATAGTAAAATCAATTTCGCAGTCTTCAGGGGCTTCAAAACTTGTTTAATGAAATTTGTGCTGACAGTGATAAAACGTATTTTCGGAATAATGTAAATAAAGTCAATAAAACTCTTTTCAGACTTTCTAATTATATTAGCCTCAATCTGATTGGAATTAATTCTAATTGATTCACTACATAGACCTAACTTTAGTAGATTCTGAAGAATGTTATTTTCACAACTCCACGGTCCATTCAAGTATCTATCGGCTTCGCAGAGGTGAAAAGGCGCGAATTATTTACCTTTAGACGTAATTAGACGTACCTTTAGACTTTAGACGCTTCGGCGTAATTTTAATGAATAAAATGATGACTTAAAACCATGTATATACAGTTCTGAAAATTCTGGAGTACATGAATTAAATAGCACTTGTGAATGTGTGTAAATACATTAATATTAAAATTCTCCTTTCAAGATGTGATTTCGAATTTCAGGGTAGATGCCGTTTGGTTAGTACTGAGTGTCGCTTTCATGGTCGGAAGGCCATAGATTCGATTCTTGTACCTATTCCGTGAAGTAAGTTACTAGTCGAAACCCTTAATTGAACTTTCCTGAATGCAGTATAATCGATTAGATTGTTCATCAGGCGCATAATCAAATTTGTAGTTTGACTATGCACCTGGCAATGAATGGTTAGTTCCGAGATCAATCTTCAAAAATTTAAGAAGTGAGACAGAAACTAAACAAATGAACTGTGTATGCTTTAATATGGTATTATACACATTACAAAAGAAAATCTAATTTTACAGTGTGGTCATAAAGTACTGGACCAATTTCAAAAATTAATTAAGAAAACTAATAATGCTACAACTGCAGTTTTTAAAACCAGAGAGCAAATAAAAAGGCTTTTTTGAGATAGGTGGGGTACCATTACAGTGTTCTAAATTTGCTACAGCGAGAGATTTCCGTACCAAATGGCTGCCGATGCGCGTTTTCTGGTTTCCTTTTTCAGTTTTTCTTGACTATCTCGAAAACTATTCAGTTTTCGAATTACAATTGATTTACAAATCAATGAACTTAAAATTACCTACAAATGCATGCTTTTAATTTCATTCTTGCTTTGTTGCAACATTATTAGTTTTTTTTATTAAGTTTTGAAATGGGCTCAATAATTTATGATCACCATGTATTAATCTCATTCCAATTAGAATTCATCTTAATTGACCATTACGTAAGTTTAACACATTCTGAAGCAAATAATGCTATTATATATATATATATATATATATATATATATATATATATATATATATTCAGAAGTAAAACAACAAGCATCCATTTTGAGAATTTTAACTGATTACATATCTAAATTTAAATTAATCCAATAATAATCAAAAGTATTAAATTAATTGGAAAAGTAACTATAGAAAGTTTTTGATCATATTATATTAATTCTGTTACTATTAAAACTAAATTAGTAATTGAAAAAGACAGTTCAAATATGGAGTTTTGAACCATTAAAGTGATTAGCTCGACTTTGGACGATCTTGTCATTTTAAAATCTTGCTTTTATTTACGCAAAACCATCAATGAGACCAGTTTATCAACATACGCAATTTATATTTTAGGAATTCGCAATAACTTCTTTCCCTGAAGAAACGTTATTGTGCTTTAATTGAGTTTTTCATTTCATGATTTTTACTCTTCCATTTTGCGATTTATACTCTCTCTCTCTCTCTCTCTCTCTCTATATATATATATATATATATATATATATATATACAGTAGAAACCCGCTAATCCGAACTAATTGGGACCTGTGCCTGTTCGGATTGCAAAAAATTCGGATTACCCGAAATTCCTATAAAAATAGAAAAGAAAAAGATGTGTTCTAAAAAAAATGTAAGTTATAAGTACTCAGTAACTATCTCTTGAATCGATGGTAATTATGACTCTGTACTGCAACTTATAAAGAATGTCACAATAAAAGATGTAATTTACTGGGACATGCTTAGTAAAGTCGAGGAAGAAGTTATGGCCAAGTTTATCAGATTCTAGCAAAGCTGAACAGAGAGAAGCAAACAAAAGCGAAATTCTTCCGCTTATTAAATGTATCCCAGGCTGTGAAGACGCAACTGAACACACTGTAACTGAGTGGTTGTCTTGTGGTACTGAAGCCAATCAGCTATATACAGATGAAGAAATCATCTCTTTAGTTCAGAATAAGCCACCAAATGACTCTGATCTAGAAGAAACTGATGAGCCACAGAATGTTCTCGTGTCCCATTCTGAAGCTGCAAATACACTAGAAACAGCACTGCGATATATAGAGCAGAGTGAAAATGCGACATCAACAGACATTATGTTTATGAGACATTGGCATAATATTGCTTCCACGTCGAGAATAACATTACTTCGTCAGACAAATCTGACAAATTTCTTCACCCCAAAAGATCGTTAATGTAAATGCGTATGTGATATGTTAATGTAATGTGTTTTTATTAAATGTAAATGAGATCCTTCAATTATTGCTTTAGTTTCTTCAATGTGTACAAAATGATGCATGCCGAAATATATATATATATATATATATTAGGGTGACCCTTATTTTTCAACTTTGTTTTTTTTATGTCTCACCCCCTCATTTTTTTCTAACTGGCCTAAAACTAATGCCAGAAAAAAATTGGGTCATTCCCGTAACTCTAACTGTTGCCCCAGAGGCTGTGAATGTCGCCATTTCTATAAAAATTACTGTTTTCCACAAATTTAACAGAAAAAAAGAAATAAGATTGTGTGCACTTTAATAAACTAAATAATTTCAAATATACACTAAAACATAGTTTTAAATAACCCATTAGCACGTAGAATTCACGATAGGGGCAGTTCTGGTTGTCGGGAACACGTGTAGTCATCGCGTCTATTCAGTATTGCGTCGTCTTCCAAATGAAGAGGTAGCACGTGGTTTGTTATAAACGGCGCCAAAGGGTAAACTTCGCAATTGTATATATGTGATTGAAAGAGAAACAGATCAAATATTAGGTAGCAAATTAACTTCTAATGAACAAGTAATGCAAGAGCTATTTTATAATATGAGATGCATAAAATTAAGTCTCCTTGAAAGTGCTCGTTTAGCAATTTCTGAAACTAACTTTTTGCCAAAAAGCACGAATACCATTTAGAGAACCTCAACACTGCATTGTTAAACTGGAAGTCCTATATAATGAATGGAGAATGTTTCAAAAACATTCTAAAAGAAAGAGAGTAACTGAGGACCTAAAAGAACAAAATTTTAAAGAAAAACTTGAGGACCTATTTGATATTGCTCACTCTAATGCCTTAAAAATTATTACAAAAAAAGAAGACAGACAATTTCTCATCTCCCAGAGGGAGAAAAGAAGAATTGGTGTTTTAGGGTTGCATTGGTAAAAGAACTGATGGAAAGGAAAAAAAGAGTTCTAAAACGTCTTAGTGCAGAAGAACAGCGTCTAAAAAAATTAAAGAGGATACAAAAATCAGTGAAACAATGGAGGACATGGACTTGGGCATCGAAGAATCGTGTAAGTAGAAAACTATTTTTAAGTAAATAAAAATAAGTTGTTTCGTTTCAGCTAAACAAGAAAATGATTTTTATGTATATTTTTGATTTTTTTACTAGGTAAATAGTTAACTCGAAATTATTTCTTTATTTAATGTCATTGTTTGACAAATTGGTATTATATTAAATATATTATTAAATCTTTAATGATTTTATGTAAACTATAAGCTAGTCTGTACTCTGTAATTCTGGAACGTAAGTACTAGCATGTATTAGCGATTAGCATGTAAGATTTATAATTCAGTACTATCATACACAGAGTAGTATTCAAATTTTGGCACAAGGAATCATTAAATATCTAGCATAGATGTAAGCAGCTAGAGATGCAGAGGGGACGCCTAAACAATGCTTTTTTCTGCCCTTCCGCACTCTTCCTACCAGTTTTCCTATAGATCAATGGAATCTAGAGGGGAGTCATGCCCTCTTCTACTCAAGTCCGCGTCCATACATAAGTTATTTATTATGCTTCTAAAAACTGAAACATTTCATAATGAAGTGGCAAATACTGCACTTTTGAAATTTGTTTTTGTCGAATTATTACATTTTAATGCAGTATTTTGTATTATATTTACAACAGGTTTTTGTTTTAGTGTCAGCTTCGACTGAAAAGGAGAGTTCATCTGAAAATGAAACTAACAGTGAAGATACATTGTGTCCCAATTATCAGCCAGGTCCATTCAAAGAATGTAAACGTGGAAACGTTAATTTTATTAACACCAAGTTGGTAGCAGCTCTTGATAAATGCAAGTAAACTTACAAAGATCCTGTCCACATTTTAATGGCTACTGCAGGAGCTTTGGGACACAACACTCAGGATCTAATTATAAATCGAACCTCGATACAGCGATGCCGTCAAAAGCTTCTTGCCGAGCGTGCTTCAGTAATTAGAAATGAACGTCTAATACAGTTAGAGTTTAGAACGTTTCTACGTTACAGTTAGAGTTCGCTACCGTCCACTGGGATGGAAAGCTGCTTCCAGCAATAACTAGAAACAAGAAGGTTGACAGGCTTCCAGTAATTATTTCCGCTAACGGACAAGAGCATCTTTTAGGAGTCCCTCAATTGGCTTCTTGCAGTGGAGACAACATGGCAGCAGCTATTTACAACTTGCTTGCTGAAACTAAACTTTTGGATACAGTGCAGGCCTTGTGTTGTGACACCACTCTGTCAAATACTGGAAGAATAAAAGGTGCTTGCGTTTTATTAGAACGAAAACTGGGAAAAGATCTCATATACCTACCTTGCAGACACCCTATATATGAATTGGTTTTAAAATCTGCTTTTGAAGCATGCATTGCTATGTCGTCTTGACACGAACCATGATTATTTAAACGTTTTCAACAAGCTTGGGCCGATATAGATACTTCTAAACATACTGTTGGAATTGATGATCAATTTGTTGTGAACAGTATCGATAAAGACACAGAGATTGCGCTTCATTTTGCACAAGAGCAAGTTGTTATTCAACGGACAAGAGACGACAACAAAGAGCTGCTGCAGTTAGTTATTATATTTTTAGGATTTTTAGGCGGACACGAAGCAAATGAAATTACATTTCGATTACCTGGTGCATTTCACCATGCCAGGTGGATGGCGAAATCTATTTATCGCTTGAGAATATTTATTTTTCAAAATGAATTTCATTTGACTCGGCAAGAATTGCAAGGAATAAGGGATATCTGTATATTTATTGTAAAAAATATACATAAAAGCTTCGTACAATGCTTCCTTAGCCTGCAAAGCACCATCCCAGGATTTGATGTTTTTAAAGGCTCTTTACTTTTACAAGGAAATATATGAAAAAATTTCCCAAGAAACAAAAATAATTATGGACATTTGTGGTATCTTACTGAAGAAATGGTGGTTTTAGAATTTCTTGATGATACAATTCCTGTTGGAAAAAAAGTGAAGATGACCAAAGCATTTAAAGAAAAAGAATCAATTAATTGTGACTCCAAGCGTCTCCATTTTGATTTAAAGGAAATGACCGAATTTGCACACAAAGAACTACAAAACTTTGTATCAAAAAGAACATCAAATTTTTTTAAGCGGTTTAAAATATCGTAGAAATAGGTGTGAAGCTTATGGAAGAATACAACAATATCATAATACACGATGAGGAGCAAAAGCAATACCTAATGCAAGTCGTAAAAGACTATCGGGGCCTTTTTCCATCTTGCTTAAAGCATTCATAATAAAAAAAATTGAACCTTTTACTATTACAATTCAATGTTATAAAAACTTGTTTTTGTGGTGAATCAGTTTTAGGCATTATTTTAGTTATTTTTACTCCTAAATATTTGTTTTAAACTTAAAACAGAATTAATAAGCGTTATTGCGAAAATTTAAGAATTTAACTAATTTATTTCATTTTTCACCCCTGTTTTCACTTGGGGCACCTGTTATTATTAAGTAAAGTTTTCACAATTTTTGCCAGTTACTTAGTAATACTAAAGGAAAAGAAATAGGGGGTAAGACTCATAAAAATATAAAATTAATTTTTTGCCTATATGCTAAGGGCCACCCTAATATATAT